>CAUZXS010000929.1:100000-107500 GCA_963585895.1 Sepioteuthis lessoniana
CTTATCTATTTTGTTATGTAAATTCTAAGCTAGGTGGGTTTTTGGTGAATATAAGACGGCGTTTTCTCCTTTAGCATTAGTCAGAGTTAGGCTTCCTGATGATCCGATAAGGTGAAACTTTAGAAGAAGATTTCCGACTCGTGATTTAAGTTAATTTTATAATTGGCTCCACTCGTGTTGAGCACTCTTGTAATTGTAGCATTGCAGGATTCGCGGAAGGTTTTAGTTTTCTTTTGACCAACTGACTGCGTATCCCTTGATTTTTTTCAAGGGGTCTGACGAGGTTCGCCTTTTCTTTCTTTTTGACCTATAATATTTTTTCCTTTTCCCCCTGGCGGTGATTCAGGATACTTTTATCTCTTGTTCCTGGCGGGTTTTTTTTCTTTTTTTTCTCGTACCGTGAATGCTGGTAGATATTAGATTAGTAAATATATATATATATATGTACATATATACACACATACATATATATATATACACATACATATATATATACACACACATATATATACACACATATATATATACACACACACACACACACACATATATATATACACACACAAATATATATATATATATATACACACATATATATTTCAATTCTACATCTTAGATGCATCAGGGAGGTCTTCAGTGATGCACTGTCTTCATTGCCGATTTCGGGTTATTTCTGCATCATATCGGCTCCGACAGTAACCCCGGTATGACTCTGAAAGAGCCAAGCCGCCTCCGTGATCTTGACGTGCTACGCTCGTACCTCTACCGAAGCAAAGAAAAAAAACTTACAAGGAAGGCACAAGCCCTTAATGTTTGGGGGGGAGGGAGATGTCTTGCATTGGCTATGTAATCTAAGGGGAACCTAGCTAGCCACATTCGTCGACCCATTCAATAATACAATATATAATCACTCGTCCATCGTCATGCGCGCAGCAACCACCAAAATATCACATTTGCTCTATGAAAAAGACCTACTTAAAACCCCGGAAGTTATGTATGATTTTATTTACAATTTGTGATTTATTTATAATGAATGTATATGATGGGGATGGGAGAAGAACCCCGAAATATATACAAGGCGAAAACCAAGGAAAAAATCCCCCGTTTGGTTGTCCTTCCATCCCCCCGTCTACGAAAAAATGGAGGCCGACTGTTTTCCGGTGTCCGAAAACAAGCCGGACCTACCCTAGGTGGGACGGGGGCCCAAATCTAACGGGGTAAAGAAATACAAGGTTGGGTACGGTGTGGGTTGTTTATATTGCAGGGAATGTGAATTATATACATATGAACTTTCAAGATCTTCAATAAAGCGGGCTGGGATACGGGTTGAGGTACAAAAATAATGGGGATGGGGAAGATCTTGAGAACTAACGACTAGATGACGGGGACAATGACTCCAACATACTGCTAACTAGGTATCAACAGGAAAAATCCTACTTACCAAGGATGGGGTCCCTAAAGACCCGTACCGTAGACGCCATGGGTCGGCAGAGGAGGGAAGGATGACTCCAACTTTGCCCCCTTTCTTACGACCAGGCTCGCTGCATTCACCCACCTTTTGTTGAATGTTATGCGATCCAAGCGTTTTCTATTGCATCTGATTTTGACCCTCAGCTGATGCCGAAAATAAAAAACCAGATCACGATGAGAAAAGTTTGCATCGTCATACAATCCCTTGTTTCGCGTCGTCCAGATCACCATTCGAGCTACAGCTAGGATCGCGAGAAACACCACATGCTTCTCACCCTGGAACGGAGGAAGAACGTTGTCTACAACGTAACCAACGTCGAGCAGCACGAGCTGTTTGGGTTCGATGCGAGCCGTCCACTCCCCGACGTGATCCTAGAACGGGCGAACTCGCTCGCAGTAGTAGAAGGCGTGCTCTGCCGTTTCTTCCAACCCACTGCCGCAGCGAGCGCAATCGGGCATGTCTGCCAGGCCCGCTCTGTAGTTCAAGTCGAGAAGGGGCAACGCATTCTGCACAAGTCACCAGGTGAGTGAGAATCTCGGAGTTGTTCAAGAAGCTCGATCCTGGCGCCCAATTCGAGTGAGAGCGGATCTCCTCCACCGTCCAGCCGCGCCGGTCGCTAAGAGGATCCGAAGCGGAACCCACCACTAACTCCCGATATAGTTCTTTTCGAGGCCGTGAAAGGTCACTAGACCCAAGAAGGTTACGAAGGGTCATTCGGCATTCGCGGGGAAACAGTGCTTCGCCCAAAGGCTTACGTCGACCTTCAGCCTTTGGGTCTGACTTGAGGCGAGGAAAAGTCCGACTCGCCTTTCGTCTCTACACCACGTCCTCCGTCAAGGATCGGTACAAGTATGCAAGTCTTTTAGCAAGCCAGTGGCTCTCCAGATCAGGCATACCCAGACCCCCGTTGCGCATACGTTGGATACAGACCTGTCTACGGACCATCGGCCTTGGACCTTCCCAGAGCAATCTGGAGAGGGATCGTTGCAGTGCCAGTCGATGTGCCTTAGGCAGAGGAAGTACAGCCAATCGGTAAAGGATCAAGGGAAGACATACACGGCGCACGCCTCCGCCCTGCCCTTTAAGGACAACCTCCTTGAAAGCCAGATTTCCATCTGAGCATTCATATTAGCTTGTACTTCAGACCAATTTCGCTCCAGTTGGAGGTCGGGCCCGAACCACACTCGAAGGATGCGGACAGGTCCGTCACTCCAGCCAGGGCTCCAAAGCGAGGTCATAGAGAAGAGGAGACAGGGAGCAGCCCTGCCGGACCGAACGCTCGATCGCGAACGCCCTCGAACACCTTCCGTTCACCTACACCACTGCCTGAGGTTTGTGGTACATCATGCTAATCCATCTGCGGAACTCCGGTTCGAATCCGGCAGTCTCCAAAACAGTCGTCAAAAACCGATGGTCAACCCTATCGAAGACTGATCAGCGCGGCTTCTGTGTCGTCTTCTATCCCCTCTAGGACCTCGCGAATCAAGTGCAGATTGTCCTGGATCGATCTTCCCTTCACAGCAAAGGTCTGTTAGGGGCCGATCAGATCGCTAATGACAAGCTGTAAACGATTCGCTAAGACCCGGACCAAAATCTTTAACTCTGTGTTAAGCAGAGTTATGAGCCTGTAATCATCTAAACCCTCCCCAACATGCCTGCCACCTTTCTTCAGCAATATGATCACGCCTTGGTAACGCTACCAGGGATGGCTCCCTGGGCGAACCAATGGTTGAACACATCCGTCAGAATACGTTCAAACATGTGCGCCATCCTCAAGTACACTTCGTAGGGCAAACCATCTAGTCCCGGTGACTTGTTGAGGCCGACCTGCTTCAACGCGTCACCGACTTCGCATTCAGTAACCACACCCTCGCAACTAGCCGCTTCAGCCGCCCCAAGGCGGGGGAAGTCGGCAAGATAGCTGCCAAACTCCTAAAGCGGGATATCAGGACAGCGGGCAAAGCGATTACGAAAGTGCGCCCAAAAGGCATCACGCATCTCGCGACCCGATCGCAGCTGTCGCCCATCCGGGGTCTTGACAGAATCGATATACCGATCGGGAAACCTTCGCACTTCTTCACGCGCAGTTGCGTTCGATTTCACAGCTTCGTTGAGAACTCTCTTAAACCTAGATCTAACTACATATCCCTTGTAGCGCTCGCTACTCTCACGCTCAAGGTTAGGAAGTCCCCGCCAGCCACCGCCCGGGAAAGTCTATCATCTAAAGATTTCGCCTCCTTGGTTGAGCTGTCGACCGTACTTGGTGGCGAAGTCTCTAATCCTATATTTGAGAAAAAGCCACCACCTATTCCCGGTAACCACCCCCACTAACGCCCAATTGATTAGGGATTCTAGCCGATCCCGGAAGTCCCGTATCTCCAGTAAGGAGGTATTGAACTTCCAGTAACTGTCAGACGAGGCTTATTAGCTAACCGCAGACTGGCCCCAACAAGTTTATGGTCAGTCCACGCTATCAAGTGGAACGTGGGACAACTAACGAAATCAATATCAGCTCCTCTAATACTCTGTCCAAGTAGGAACCTACTTTGGCAGAGGGCGAGCTGTCTAGCCACGTCCACATCTCCCGCCCTGGGTGATCCAGACGAAACTTGTCGACCAAGTTATGACGAGTCATAAGGCCGGCAAGGCTGCTTTCACACCTTCCCAATCTACTAGCTCCCCGCCCGACCTTATCTATCTTGGGATCAAGGATCGCATTCCAATCACCCATTAAAACTAGCCGCTTCGTATCGTCCAAGAACGGCGCAAACCGACGAAAAAAAGAAAACCCTCTCCGCAGCGCTATTGGGCGCATAAACCGCAACTAAACGGAACTTGAAGCTTTTAACGGCAACATCGGCCACAACCAGTCGGCCCCCGTCACCTGCAAAAACAACGTCAACATCAGCATCAAGGCTGCGTCCAACTAGCAAGGAGACCTCAGCACTGGCGCGGCTGCCGTATGCTGAGAAAACGTTAAAATCACTTTCCAGCACTCGACAGTCGGCACCGCAAGTGAAGTGGGTCTCTTGCACCGCAGCGACATCTACACCGAAGTTCTTGAGTTCACCAAGCAGGCGCGTACACTTGCTTGGATCCCTCAGTCCCCTCACATTCAAAATGGCAAGGTTTATAGTCATCAGACCAACTTAACTTACTCACTGGCGACAATGGGCCGGAAATCCTTCGGGGTGAGGATGCTGACGGCCTGACGCAGGGAACCGGTGCCGAGTTCAGTGGTAACCTAGTTGTCCCTGGTGATTCCTCCGACATCTATGGGAAACCGCAACTTTAGGGACCTGTAAAGAGAGGGGTGAGCCAAAATAGGGACCCTCCCAGAACAATAGGGTATGCATTTTTGACGGGGGAGTGCTCCAACTCCGTCAACTTCATGCCCGTATCAGTCTGACAAACCGTTCACAGGAACTTCCATACGCCCCTGGTACGGTCGCCAGCTGACCGGACAAAAGTGGTCACCATGGCTGCACTCCGGAAATTCGATGGGTTTGAAACATTAACATTGTTGACTTTTTCAAAGCTCAGCAGCGGCTTTAGTGCCTTTCGAAGTCCCCAACTGCTTCCAGCTCTACTGAGCACAAAGCCGCTGCCCGTTGAATTTGTCTAATTGATAGTTCTTCTTCTTGATGACTGGGTTTTTTTTTCCGGGCAGGAGGGTCAGTTTTTCCTTTATGTGGAGAAAAAATGGCTGGGAATAATTCTTGTGATTGAAAGTCTGAGGGGCTGAGTGAGGGGAGGGATGGAGTTCGAGCGAGGTTCGAGGGTTGTGCCCTTTCTGCTGATTGGGATCTAGGGGGGATTTTATATGGGCGGCGTTGTTTTTTGAGATATTGTTATTGTTGGGGTGAAAGAGGTTCCATTTGTTGTGGAGGAGACTGTAGTAATATTTTTTTGGGGGAAAAGGTGGTGGAGGTAGAGGTGGTGGAGGTAGTGGTGAGGGTAATGGTGGAGATGAGGGAGGTGGTTGTGGTTTTGTTTGAGAGGAGGTGCCTGCCTTAGGGTGGGATTTTTCTGGGCATATTTTTTGGCGGCCCCTTCCCCACTGTCTCTTTTCCTCTTCAAGTGGGCGTTTGTTTCCATTGGTGTTTCTTCTGTTGATTTTATTTTCTTTTCGGATTTTCTGTGTGTTAGTGGTGCTGGGGATGCTGTTTTTACTGGTGTTGCTGGAGTTGCTGGTGTCTTTGGTGTTGTTGATACTTTTGGTGATGATGGTGTTTTTATTGGTTCCGGTGTTGCTGGTGGTTCTGGTACTTCTGCTGCTAGTGCCTTGGTCTGTTTCTGAGGAGGGGAGGTAGCGGATGAACTTTTTCCCCCTTGTTTAGGGGACCCCTTCCTCTTCCGGATCACCACGGTCCAGCCCTCTTGGTCACTTGTTTTGGGCTGGGCCTGACCCGGGCCTTGAGCCTCCGCCTGCTTTCTGATGGTGGTGGTGGTTGCTGTAGTTGTTGTGGCTGTGGTGCTTTCAGCTTTTCGTGGGCAAAACTTGGCTATATGACCAATTTCTATGCATGCCCAGCACCTAGGGCGTCTTCCCTCCACCACCACCATCATTTGCCGGTCCCCGCTGATTAGGGTCTCGGGGATGGCTTTAAAGCCATCCCTCGTCAGACAAAGCCGGAAAGTGTAGTCCCCGTAGGCAGTCCCGGCGGGGGAACTCAGTAGGTTTATTTCTTCTACCTGGCCGTATGCGCTTAGGTAGGCGGCCAGGCACTCCCCGGTGATGAACGCCGGGACGTTGCATACTGTGACGGGAAGCCTACTGGTTCCCTTATACTCCGGCTGCAACCTGAAGTGCTTTGTTATAATGTTGTTTGCTGTAGCCTTGGCAGCCTGTTCTTCAGTGGGAAGCAGGACATCCTAAGTCGCAAAGCTTTTGCAACAAAAGTACTGACATGGGATGCCTGCTTTCCTTAACACTTCCTCGGACGTCGACTTTTTGAGCCCCACAAGTCTCTTGGTTTTCAGGTCCGAGATGACCAGCGAGAGGATCCTGGGCTCCATTTTTTGGACGATTTCAGGGATGGGCAATATCTCATTCCCTTTGAAATATTTCGCATATTTGCCCACCCTGTCTCGCTCGTAGTCTTCAGGTCCCCTTTGCTGGCCCTTCCATTGTGTGGGGCTCTTTTGTGTTGGTTGGATTTCTGGGCTGCCTTGGCTGCTCTGGATGTCTTGGCTGTCAGCAGAGATCGGCAAAGAAGGCCAATTTGCCCCTATCAGGCTCTCCTGGAACAGTGTCTTTTTTGGTGTCTTTAGTATTTCCTTTGGAGTCTCCTTTGGTTTCTCTTTATCTAGAGAAGGGGTCGTACAGGCCGTGGAACCCTCCATGGCTGCAGTGGGAGTAGCAGCCAGGAGGGTAAAAACAAGTCTTACTTTTTACAAATAACGAACCCCTAAAAAACAAAAAAACAAGTAAGTCCAAAAACAAAAACAAGTGATAAACGTCAAAAAAAAAAAAAATTAAGTCAAACAAAAGACTTGACAAAGAAATAATCAAACAAAAGATTTTGACAAAAACAATCACTTGCAGGTAAGACAAATAAATTAATTTCAACAAAAAACAAGTCTTACTTTTTAATAATAACGAGAAATGAACAAGCAATCTGGCGTTTGACAATAGAGTGGCTCAAGTAGAGTGGTGTCCAAAATGTACTTCTACCAAAGCAAAGAAAAAAAACGAATAAGGCCGAACTTCGGCCGTTCTTATAGACATCTGTCCTTTAGTAAACAGCCAATGAAAACAGAGCATTCCACACCCCTCTGCCATATATAATACCATCTTTACCTCATCCGGTTTCGGCTGACTACTTCAGCCGCAGTCCAAATCATTCTGGCGACAGATTGATTTTGGACTGGACCTCTCCAGGTGCTGGGTAGCGCTTTGGCCGGCCGTGTTGTCGAGGCACGGATCTGGCTGAGTGTGTCTCGGTGCCTGGGGAATTCCTTCGGCCTCAGGGGGCCTTCCCCCCAGGCTTTTACTCCCTTCGGGGAGGTTGGGTTAATCGCCCGGC
>CAUZXS010000929.1:115000-117500 GCA_963585895.1 Sepioteuthis lessoniana
CTAAAAACACTTAATAGCATTGAGAGAATACAACTTAGGATGATGGCCGCAACGTTTAATGGCAACCCCAAAGCAACGATCATCTCCTGCTACAGACCTACCAATGTTAGCGAAGAAACCGAACTAGTCACCTTTTACGAGGAGCTATCCTCCCTAGTACGTAGCATTCCGAAACACAACCTGCTAGTCATTGGCGGAGATATGAATGCACAAATCGGGAAAAACAGAAACAACAAATACAGCCTACACAACACGTCAAACAGGAATGGACAACATCTAATTGATTTCATGATAGAAAAAAAATTAACATGCCTCAATACAAACTTTCAAGAAAGGGAGGGAAAATTATGGACCCACACATACGCGAACAAGAGTAAAGCACAGATAGACTACCTCTTTATAAACAGAAAATGGAAAAATAGTGCGATGAATTGCGAGGCATACTCCACTTTCAAGGGTGTGTCCTCCGATCATCGAATAGTCACGGCCAAAATACGTCTAAGCCTACGAAAAAACGCCACACGAACAGTGACAACTAGGCGCTATGACTGGGCCCTACTTAACAACAGAGACATTAGAGACAAATATGCATTAGAATTAAGAAACAGATTCGAAACACTACAAGAGAAGACAGAAAAAGTTACCCCAAATGACGAATATGAAAACTTCGTCGAAATACACCTAGAGGCGGCATCAAAGTATATCCCAACAAAACCTAGAACTAAATATAGAGTCCCTTGGGAAACGTCAGAGGTTAGAGAAAAACGTGCACTCGTGAAAACTGCCTCCAAAAGCTATCGGAAGAACCCAACAAACACAAATGCCCGAAAACTAGAAAAAGCACAATATCAATTAGCAGGAATATATCTAAAAGAACAGGCAGAATACATACAAAATCAGATAGATAAGATTAGAGACTCGGTGGAAGATAGACAATCCAGGATAGCCTGGCAAACAATAAACGAAGTAAGTAGAAGGAAGAGCACAGCCAAAGCAAAATTGAAAGCTGCAAGCCAACAAGAAAGAGTAAAACTGTGGGAACAGCATTTCAAAAATCTACTAGGAAGCCCACCGAAAATAACGGATGAACCGATCACCAGAATTATCAGTAAGCAATTAGACATTAAACTAGGGCCTTTCACCAAAGAAGAACTCGACTCGGTTCTTAAAAAAATTAAAAATAGGAAAGCTGCAGGGATAGACGAGATCCCCCCAGAAGTGTGGAAGACTAGACAATTCGACGATATACTGCTCCGGCAATGCAACGCTGTCTATTGTCAAAATAGGATAGAAAGATGGATGAAGGGATGCATCCTTCCTTTCCCTAAAAAAGGCGACCTCGGATTAGCCAAGAACTACCGAGGCATAACACTTACATCCATAGCAGCCAAAATCTACAATGCCCTACTACGAAACCGCATAGAACCCAAAATAGACAACATCCTTAGGAAAAACCAAAATGGCTTCCGGAGAAATAGATCCACAACCTCAAAAATGCTGACCATCCGTAGAATCCTTGAAGGCGTCCGAGCAAAAAACCTTCAGGCGACATTACTATTTGTCGACTTTACCAAGGCCTTCGATTCCATCCACAGAGGGAAAATGGAACTAATCCTACTAGTATACGGCCTACCTAAAGAAACCGTAGCAGCAATAATGATCCTCTACAAAAACACCAAAGTGAAAGTACGTTCACCAGATGGAGACACGGAATACTTCGACATTGTTGCCGGAGTACTACAAGGAGACACGCTAGCCCCATACCTCTTTATCATCTGTCAAGACTACGTGCTTAGAGCTTCGATCGACAAAATCAGAGAAAATGGCTTCGAGCTGACTAAAAAAAGAAGCAAAAGGTACCCTGCAAAAACAATCACAGACGCCGACTACGCTGATGACTTAGCGTTACTGGTGAATACGCCTAATCAAGCAGAGACACCACTGCATAGTTTGGAACGAGCTGCAGCAGGCATTGGCCTCCATGTCAATGTGCACAAAACTGAATATATGTGTTACAACCAAACGGGCAACATTACCACTCTAGACGGAGCCTCTCTGAGGCTAGTGGACAAATTCACCTACCTAGGAAGTAGCGTCTCATCAACAGAAAACGATATCGACACACGGCTGACGAAAGCATGGACGGCTATAGATAGGCTCTCAATAATATGGAAATCAGACCTGACCGATGAAATGAAGCGCAGTTTCTTCCAGGCAGCGGTTGTATCGATACTGCTATATGGATGCACTACATGGACGCTAACCAAACGGCTGGAGAAGAAACTTGACGGCAACTACACAAGAATGTTGAGAGCAATATTAAACAAGTCCTGGCGACAACACCCCACAAGACGCCAACTGTACGGCCACCTGCCTCCCATCACGAAAACTATACAGGTCAGACGAGCCAGACACGCCGGACACCGCTGGAGAAGCAAAGACGAGCTCGTAAGTGACGTACTACTATGGACCCCCACATATGGCCTAGCAAAAGCAGGAC
>CAUZXS010000929.1:125000-127500 GCA_963585895.1 Sepioteuthis lessoniana
ATGTTGATTTCGTTAATATTATTAGTATGAATAAGGATATCATCAACATATCTTAGGTATATTGGAGGTTTTTTTTATGCTATCAAAAATTCTATTTTCGCGATCGGACATGTAGAAATTACTGAAAATCGGGCCCTGGACAGACCCCATAGATACACCATCTGTCTGAACGTAAATATTTCCAAGATGGTCATAAAATGGAACTTCTGTAGTGCATTTTAGGAGTAGTTTTCGAAGTATATTCGGGTTGATTTGAAGAGGAGGGAGAGATGGGTTATTATAAATATTATTTATAATAATATCAATTGTTTCATTAACAGGTACATTAGTAAATAAATTTTCTACATCGAGTGAGGCTAATATACCATTATTTGGTTTAATTGTATGAAGAACTTGAATTAATTCAAGTGTAGATTTTATGTTGTATTTGCTAGGTAAGTATGGTGAAATAAGCTGTTTTATTGTTTTTGTGAGTTGATAAATTGGTGTAGGTATTTGTGATATAATAGAGCGTAGAGGATGATTAGGTTTATGTATTTTTACGGTCCCGTAAAGATAGCCGGGTTTATAATCCCCAATTATTTTGGGTAGTTTTGTGCTATTAAGTTCGGCATTATTAGCAGTGATTAGTTTATTAATTTTTGATTTTAGTTGGTTGGTGGGATTCTTATTTAGTTTTTTGAATTTCGTATTGTCATCGAGGATATTTTGTAGTTTTGAATGGTAATCTATTTTATTGAGTACTACAAAAATGTTTGCTTTATCAGCTTTTTTTATGGTGATGTTAGGGTGGTTGCGTAATTCTTTAGCATGTTTTTTGAATCGTTTTTGAATCTCTTCTATAATTTAAAAATTCTTAAAGAAAGCCCTAACAGTAGTTTAGAAGAAAAAGTAAAAGCCTAAAACACCCAATGCTAACACAAAAAAAAAACAAACAAAAAAAAATTGTCATTTGTAAAATCTCTATAATTCCTGAAGCCTCCTCGGTTCCCAACGGTAGTATAGAAGAAAAACTAAAAAGCCTAGGAAAATGTCCCAATACCGCCAAAATAAAAAAAATAAAAAAATTCAGTACCAGTGAAAGTCTGAAGAAAGTACCTTAATCTTGGACTTTAACTAAGTTAAAACTTAAGAAAACTTACTCCCCCCCCTTTTTTTTACGTACACATGGGAAGCAGCATGATGTACGTAAAGGTATTTGAATAAACCCATGGACGACCAAACTCATTACCTAAACAGGTCCTGGACGTGAGTTTGACGACTTTACGCTCAGGATCGTTAGTTCGATCGGGGAACTACAGCTGCTCCTCTATCAGAGTGGCTTCAATAGAAGAGAATAAAACAGCCATCGAAAGATAACCATGACCACACTCAAACCACACACACAAACCGCATCGCTCTTCGCGCGGGTAAAAAAGGGGTGCGTCCTGCTGAGGCTGGAGCCCTGGCCTCAGTGTTCGAAAAATCAGCTACAGAGCTCAAACGAACAAAACTACTAAAATGCAAGCAAACACTACAAATAGCCACATTTCACGTAAGAACCTTAAATAGAATAGGACAACTACCAGAGCTAATCGCATCGGCCGTAGAACATAAGATTGACATAATATGCATACAAGAACACAGACACACGCACACCGAAGATATCAAATATCACGAAACTGGCAATGGATGGTCGCTCGTCACTGTATCCGCATAGAAAAACTTTGTCAACGCCGCAGTAGGAGGGGTAGGATTACTTATAGGACCTAGAGCATTAAAAACGCTAAAGAGCATTGAGAAAATACAACCTAGAATGATGGCAGCTACTTTTAACGGCAACCTCAGAGCAACAATCATATCCTGCTACAGCCCTACCAATGTTAGTGAAGAAACTGAACTAGTCACCTTCTCATTAGTGCGTAGCATCCCGAAACACAACATGTTAGTCATTGGCGGAGACATGAATGCCCAAATCGGGAAAAACGGAAACAACAAATACAGCCTCCACAACACGTCAAATAGGAAGGGGCAACATCTAACAGATTTTATGATAGAAAATAGATTAGCATGCCTCAATACAAACTACCAAAACAGGGAGGGCAAACTATGGACTTACACGTACGCGAACAATACTAAAGCTCAGTTAGACTACGTCCTTATAAACAAGAAATGGAAAAATAGTGCAATGAATTGCGAGGCCTACTCCTCTTTCGAACGTGTGTCCACCGATCACCGAACAGTCACGGCGAAAATACGGTTAAGCCTACAAAAAAACGCCAAACGAACAGCGACCACCAAACACTATGACTGGGCCCTATTGAACAACAGAGATATAAGAGATAAATACGTATTAGAATTAAGAAACGGATTCGAAACACTACAAGAAAAGACGGAAAAAAGTACACCAAACGACGAATAGGAAAATTTCGTCAATGCGCACCTCGAGGCAGCAGCAAAATGCATTCCAACAAAACTCAAAACTAAATATAGAGTCCCATGGGAAACTTTAGCGGTGAGA
>CAUZXS010000929.1:132500-134957 GCA_963585895.1 Sepioteuthis lessoniana
ATGCCTACATATTTTCTTTTGGATCCGTTCGAATTCCAGTATTACTTTTATCGTATTCGAGGGGAATTGATTTAGGTATTGTCCATAGTTGTATGTATCCCTAGTACTTTCTGCCTGATTTGGGCCATCATCAGGGGAGAATCTGTTACAAAAGTGATGTAACTTTTGTTTTAGCAAATTACTACTGTGTAAGGACGTCTTTGCTGTTGGAGATTATGGCACTTGCTTTTAAATGTAATTCTGTAAATAGTGCCAGTAGCTAAAGACATTTAAGTACGTTAGCACTGGTTTGAAAATTAATTCTATTATATGCTGGTTGCAGGTTTCTAATATATAGTGCTTCGAGAATCTGAAGTTTTTGTTTATTATTTTGATGTTCGAGTATTGTTGTGTTGTCGGTGAGAATTTTTGTTGTTGTTTTGTTGGGCATTAATGTTTTTTTAAATGCTGAGCTATTGAACTTGTGTCAGAAAGGTGCATTGTAAGATTTCCTCAACTTAGGACCCAACTACCATTTATTTCAAGGATATACCAGCATCAATAAAAATACGGAAATATAAATTTTATACCAAAATATTTTAAAACTCCGGGACAATAAGGTAATTTCAATCAGACCTGAATTCCGTGATCTTCTTAAGGCTAAAGCCATCAAGAATAGATACAATAAAAAACAACCTATATTATTAACACATCAACTAAAAACTGCCGCTAAAAAATTACGCAACCACCCCAACATCACCATAAAAAAAGCTGATAAAGCAAACATTTTTGTAGTACTCAATAAAATAGATTACCATTCAAAACTACAAAATATCCTCGATGACCATACGAAATTCAAAAAACTAAATAAGAATCCCACCAACCAACTAAAATCAAAAATTAATAAACTAATCACTGCTAATAATGCCGAACTTAATAGCACAAAACTACCCAAAATAATTGGGGATTATAAACCCGGCTATCTTTACGGGACCGTAAAAATACATAAACCTAATCATCCTCTACGCCCTATTATATCACAAATACCTACACCAATTTATCAACTCACAAAAACAATAAAACAGCTTATTTCACCATACTTACCTAGCAAATACAACATAAAATCTACACTTGAATTAATTCAAGTTCTTCATACAATTAAACCCAATAATGGTATATTAGCCTGTGGGGGGAGTATGTAATTTGGTTATTTTAAGTAGATTGCTCTCTAAATTATTCCCACCACAAATACAACACAAAACATTACAATCGCGCAAAAGAAATGGAATAGAACACAACGAACATTAAATAAGAAACAATTTAATATGCATATAACAGAATATGAAAAACAAAATACATGATGTGTAAATGGCCTTTTGGAAAATAAAGTTTGAAGAAGAGAATAAATTTGTTGAAAGATGTGTGTATGTTCATGTTATCAGAGTCGGTAAATAAGTCGTTCTTACTTTCATTAAGTTTATAGCAGGTTTTATGATTTTGGCGACAGCGTGTCTCGTTGATGAAAGAAAGTTTGTCGGGTTTTCCTTTTGAATATAATTCTCGGCCATTTGAAAAGAGGTCATGAACTTTAGTTGAGGAAGGAAAGGAATTGGTTGGACATAATATCGGCTACTGGTTTAGTGTCTTGTGTTCGTCTGTGTCTTCGTTTGTGTGTAAGCTTGTGCCTTGTGTGTCTGGCTTCCTAACTCTGTGTTATTTATATCCTACAGGTGGATCAAAGAATCGTCCTAAAATCTTGGCGCGTTGACATTTATTGACCAATCAGATTTGTATTTTACTATTTTATTTTCGAGTCTAAATATTTTCTGTAGGTTCACTTCCGATCCTAATTTTCTAGAATGTTCTATTCCATGTTTTTAGCTGATTGGTTGAAAAATATAAAAATGTAATTTAAATGCTAATGCGGGTTTGATCCTAAATTTCTAGAATGTTCTTAAGTATGTTTTTATTGCTTATTTTAAGACTAGAAGAAATTTGTATCCCATAAGCCTCACTCGATGTAGAAAATTTATTTACTAACGTACCTGTTAATGAAACAATTGATATTATTATAAATAATATTTATAATAACCCATCTCTCCCTCCTCTTCAAATCAACCCGAATATACTTAAAAAATAATCCTAAAATGCACTACTGAAGTTCCATTTTATGATCATCTTGAAAATATTTACGTTCAGGAAGATGGTGTCTCTATGGGGTCTGTCCTGGGCCCAATTTTCAGTAATTTCTACATGTCAGATCTCGAAAATAGAATTTTTAATAGCATAAAAAAACCTCCAATATACCTAAGATATGTTGATGATATTCTTATTCTTACAAATAATATTAACGAAATCAACATACTACAAGATACCTTCCAAAACAATTCAGTTCTTAACTTTACTCATGAACTAAAAAAAAAAAACAATAAAATTTCCTTTTTAGATGTTCTCATTGATACTAACAACAATAATAAC
>CAUZXS010000930.1:0-37361 GCA_963585895.1 Sepioteuthis lessoniana
GAAATAATACTAATATTTCAAAGAAAATATTGAAAAAAAAAATAATGTACTTATAAAATGTACTTACATCTGTGTTTTTGTAATATTTTAAAAAACCTTTCATGTTCATCTGATGGTAGAAACAAATATGAAATTGAATTTCATTTTGTTTTTAAAACACATATTTATTTTTGGATGCTTCTCTTCTACTTGCATTGAATTTTGTAAATATTGTATTTCAGAAAGTTATGCTATGGTTGCCTGATGATAGCTGACAATGTAAATCAGGCAATTTTTATGGCACTTGACACAGTAAATAATATTTATATTTCAAAACTCAGAAATGGTATGTTGTCAACCCAAGTTGTATGGCTGAAGAGCAGCAATGGAAAATGAATTGCTCAGTCGGCTGGTACAGTTGTATACACCGACTGCTTTTCTGCAGTGGGGTAAGACCCCCTCCTCCAACAAGTGTCCTGAATAAGATACTAAACGATCCGATGGTGAAGTTCCAGTAATGCCAGATATTTGGGGAATGCAGAGTACCCCTTTATTGCCATCGCTCCCAGGTCTATTCTGGCCTGGAGTGGTAGCACCTGATAAGTGTCCAATCTATAGGTCAAATAGAACTAAACCATGGTTTCGAGACTTTACTGTTTTTGCATTATAACTGCGTATTTACGCTAAAGTGAATTGTTTAAAATAGAACTGTTTTGACATCTACACTGCGTACTTATGCTAAACTGATTATCTGAAATAAAACTGTTTTTATATTTAATTCTGAGTATTGCCCAGTCGGCTGGAGCTGTAGAATACACCGACTGCACCTCTGTAGAGGGGGTTGGCAGTGGGCAATGTGTGTCCTGGATATGACACTAAACAATCTGATGGTGAAGTTCCAGTGATGCCAGAGGTTTGGGGAATGTGGAGCACCTCTTCATTGCCATCACTCCCAGGTCCACTCTGGCCTGGAGTAGTAGCACCTGATAGGGCTTTATCTATGGGTTAAATATAACTAATCTGTATACTTATGCTAAATTAAATTACTTGAAAGAACTGTTTTGATATTTAAACCGCATACTTATTCTAAACTGAATTGTTTGAAATAGAACTGTTTTTGACATCTGTGTGTAAAGAAAATCTCTACTTATACAAACTGTGCTTATGTTAAACTGAATTTTTTGAAATTGAGCTGTTTTGAAATCTGTGTGTAAAGAAAATCTCTACTTATACAAAACTAATTGTTTAAATTAGAATTTTGACTAAACTGAATAGCTTGAAATAGAAAGGTTTTTGACAATTAAACTGTGTACTTATGCTAAACTGAATTATTTTAAATGGAACTGATTATTTTTATAAAAATAGATTTGGTATTAAATCACCAACATAAAACCCAAGCAACCAACCTAGGAACATGAACAGAATTAAATCTAATTTCAATACAAGAGTACGCTGAAAAATTCATGTGAATGTGTCATAGCTTATATTGATCCACTGCAACACCAACAGAGAAGTGTGTGAACTGCAAATGAGACTATGTTGATAAATAAACCCTATTTGGTCCCATTCTGCAAAGGAGTGGGGGGATTCCCCATGATTTAGTCGCTAATGTAAGTAAAGTTGGCGACCTTCAGTTGAGGGTGACCGAGGTGTAGGGGAGGGCGCTACTCCTTTCCCTGGATTGCTCCACTTTATCCTTGATACTTACCTTATATTGCTGAGTGTTAAGCAAGGTGATATCAAGTACCATTTTTAAAGTCTTTGGTATGACGCAACCTGGAATTGAACCCAGGTCTTCCGGATCATTGGCGAATGTACTGGATGGCAACATTGTATTATTTGAGTTTGAACTCTACTTACACTATTATATCCACTTTTGTTCATGCCTTAGAAAAGATACATACCCCCCCAGCACTCTGTTAAATAGTACCAGCACTGTTCTTCTAAAAGTATAGCTTTAGCATTAAATAAACCCATGAATCAGACCTGACCGATAAAAGGAAACTTGGACACTAACTAAACAGCTGGAGAAGAAACTAGACGGCAATTACACAAGAATGTTGCGAGCAACATTGAACAAGTCCTGGTGGCAACACTCCACAAGGCACCAACTATACGGCCACCTGCCTCCCATCACAAAAACTATCCAAGTTAGACGAACCAGACATGTAGGACACTGCTGGAGAAGCAAGGACGAGCTCATAAGTGATGTACTCCTATGGACCCCGCATATGGCTGAGCAAAAACAGAACGACTAGCTCAAACATACATTCAGCAGCTATGTGAGGATACGGGATGTAGCCCTGAAGACCTGCCAGAGGTAATGAATGATAGGGAGAAGTGGCGAGAGAGGGTCAGGGATATCTGTGCTAGAGGCACGACATGATGATGATGATGATGAAACCCATGAAGGTTGATATGCCATTAAACAAAGAAATCAAGAAACCAAACATTCCATAAGGGTATCTTGGTCAGCCTATGAACTTTTCAGTAAACTCTTATATATCTAAAAGTTCAAATAATGGTTTAACTCCTTTACTTTTTCCTACTTGGTGTAATTCTGTTTGAAACATTCATATAAACCCGGATATAAGAGAGTTGTTGGGACCGGAGAAGTCTCTTATATCCAGGTTTATCTTATATCAGGGATTGGTCTATTTTGTTTAGGTAACACAGGCTCTAATTTGGGGCCAGATAAAAAATCTATCTTATATCTGGGTTACACTGTAATAATAATAATATTAATAATATATTATAAAAACATTAAACAACTAAAAATTGGTTATGGCATAGCTCTCTTCTCACAGCTTATGAATTAAAAAAAACAATCTATTTTAATAATCAAATTTTTAAAAAGCAGTTTATTAAACATTACAAAAAAAACAGTTTTCTTATTGATAAACGAACACTAAAATTTAAAGAAAAATTACATACACCCAGTGTATAAAGGTTTTTTTTTATACACCTGGTGCATATAATGATTTTAAAGAAAATTACATGCACTGGGTGTATAAAAGTTTTTCATACAACACATGCATGTAATAATTTTAAATAACAGGTGTATGTAATGATTTTAAGAAAATTACATGATTGGGATGGATACACCTGGTGCATGTAATAATTTCCAAGACTTTTTCTTTTAGACATTTTAAAACAATTTATATTTTCTTGGTGAGTAAAGTGTTTTTACATAATATATAGAAGAAAAAAAAGTAAGCACAAAAAATAAATAAAGAGTAAATTGAAAAAAACCATGCAGGAAGAGAAGGAGGTCTCATTATTTTGTCGTAAGTTGCCCTGTAGTTAATCAGATTTCTTTGCTTTTAAGTGTAATTTTCAAAATTCTCCAAACATAAGTTTAAACCCATGGAGTTTTTATAGCAAAAGAAAAAATATTTTGATAGTTTACCAATTTAAAATAATTTTTAGGTATCTCTTTGAATATATAGTTTCATAGGTGCAATGTATTGACAAAATGATTTTCTTTTTTTTTTTTCAATGAAGTCATTTTAAAATTAACATGTGGTTTGTTTTATCAAAGTATAAGACAATAATTAATTAAAGTGGCAATAAATTTTATTTCAATTTTAAAATGGAATAATTTCGTAATTTCATGTACTGTTTGTCCAAAAGGCAAAGGTCAGTACACTCCCCCGTGATACGTCATAACATTCCACTTGGGACCATTTCTTCAGACAAGTTACATCATTTTTTTTTTTTTTGGATATTAGAAAAAAGTGATTTTAAATCAAATTTGTAAATTTTGAATTCATTAAAGGGTTTCTTAAATCAAACAAGTTTTTACAATATTTACCGATGTTTAAAAAATGTTGATTTACTTTTCTTTTTTTAAAAGCTAAATTGAATAAACAAATTCTTTCATCTTTTTTAAAATCCACCTTACCAATATTTTCATATCTTGTTTCCATTTTGGAATTCCGTATTTTTTGCTCATCCTTCTTCGAGGTTGTCATCTGTAGTTGACTTGATGCAACTCAAGAAAGAAAGACTGCCAAAATCAATTCAAGACGAAATATCGTCGCTATATTTAGCGTTTGACGAAAAGAGGTTATAGCGCGAAATATGAAATATACACACACATCAACAAATACACACATTTTATGCTTGTATTATAAACAAACAGACAAATAATCCTGTAGCTTAAAAAAGATGCTAAGCAAAACAGATCCTTAATTTTAATTTACCATAAATTTTGATACTTTTTTGCTCATACGGATGTCCATAAGGGTCAATAATGATACCGTTTATATACAAACCATTTTTAGTCATTTAATGTACAGTGTGTAACAAATTTTGAAACCTTTCTTTTATTATTCATTTTTATCGAATTCGTGAAGTTAAAAAAAAGAAGAGATGGAAGTAAACGGTTTTTTAAAATTAATTTTATTTCATTTTTCACCATCAGCAGGTGTGGTGGCAGGTATTAGATAACAAAATTATACATGTTTCGATTTTCTTTTGTGGGGGTTCCAATGAATTTTTGTGGGTCTTTCTTTAATTGATCATTATTTATTTATCTGTTTTTGGCGATCTTTTGGAATATGTCGTTCAAATGGAAGGCTATTTCCACTCTTGGTGAATTACAAAATCGTGTGTGCAAAAGTTCCCAGCGTATTCTCATTTGAAAACTAGACAGTTTCATTGCAATACGCATTGAAGTACACCTGAATATTTTTTCCACAAAAAACTTTTGCACATACCTACTTTAAAATATCGAATTTTTAATGCATTTTTTTTTTTTTAATGAAGATTTTTATTATTGTCCGTAAGGGAGATGGAATCTTTTGCACACACGATTATCTAATTCTAATTTCATCAAGTGTGAATAGAATTTCCTCATTTTACCGAAAGAAATTCAAATTAAGAAATTAAATGAACATGTGGTTGCAACAAAATTTTGGTAATAAACTTAAATCTTAGTATTTATTTTAGAAAAAAATAATTATAACTTATCGCAGTTCCAAGTGACATTCTAATAATTACAAAAAAGGCCTTTTCTTAGTCCAACTAAGTGCCCCAAATTTCTGACCTTGTGCCAAACTAAGCTTAGTAAAAATGACAACAAAAAAAGGTCATCTTTATATTACCGACCACGATTGAATCTTACAGAGCAATTTTGACATTGTATCTTCCTTTTAAGTGACAGGGGTCGTAAAGGGTCCTCCCACTTTGATAGTACGTCTTTTTTGAAGGGACGTGGTCACATGACCAAACCCATCTTTTTTTTTCCTAAAAGGGGCCAACAAGTTTTTGGCATATTTTAAATTTTTAATGTGTACAGTACTTTTTGTTCATTTTCATTTATTTCTTTAAAAATTGCGTACTTTATATTTCAAAGAAAACTCTAAGAGTACAGGCAAAAGTTTTTGCAAAGAAAGAAAGCAAAATAATCGCTTGAAAAAACTTCAAAAGATTCTTAAAAATTAAAATGAATAATATTAAAAGAAATAATTAATCTAATAGATAAGAGCGAAAGAATGACGAGAAGAGAGACAACGGATTTATTTACCAATAAAAAGAACCACTGTCTTTGAAGTAGTGTATTTCAATGGAGTTTTTTTTTTTTTTTTTTTTTTTGCATAGATTTTGTTAATCAGCTGATAAATGTTCGAACCTGGGTGCAGGCACAAACCTGAGACAGTTTTTTAAAAAAATAATTTAATTCCACACCCACACTAAATGAACTTAATTCTATTCGATTACATCTAATATCTTTAGTGCCAAATTTGATATCTGCTCAACAGAAAGTAATCTCTCTTCTTTTTTTCTTGTTCTCTCAACCTACTGGGGAGGGAGGGCAGCAAGGTGATCACACGCCGGCATGCAGAGGAAAGAGTCAAGAAGGACCCATAAGCAGAAGAAAACAGGGATGGGAGAAAGAGAGAAAGAGAGAGAGAGAGAGAAAGGAACAGTTAAGCATCACACACAAAAAATGCTTAGAAAGATACGGTTGACAAAACAAATAAAACGTCTCTTTTTTTCTCTTTCTTCTTTTTTTGGGGGGTCTTTTTTCTTTCTTTTCATAAACGACAATACCTGGCATATTTCAACGGTCCAGTCTTGAGAATAAACAGGTATCATACATGGTAGCCATTGTCATTTTAGTCTAGACAACGATACCGGTGGCATCTTTTATTATCCCCTAATGTAACAAGGTCCGAGGAATTTGATTTTTGTCAATGGCGGGGGGGGGGGGTGCTTACAAATATTTTTTTGCAGATTTTTGTCACTTGGACATTTGAAAGGTTTTAAACGTACCTGAGAAGAAAAGAAAATTGGTTTTCTTTAAGATTCCAGCATTAAAATTTCAAATTTCAAATTAATCCAGAAAATTCTTGTTTTTCCATTCAAATTACTCGTACTTATCCAGAATATCTCGCTGAGGAAATGCCTGAGAAATTATATAGAAATGGTGGAAATATAAAACATGTATTCACCATCCAGATAAAATTTAGTTTCAGTGATTTGTTTAATTTCTTTTTTTTTTAAATTTTACTGAGTAAATACTTATATTTTGGTCCCAAAAATTATATACTGGTATTTCAACATAAGTCAGCATGTTCTTATTGGTTGGAATGGGAAAGACTGAAGAATTATAACGAATGGGTGACGTCTGAGGAGTTAAAGATGCAGTTTTTAAATATAAATGTTCAGTATTGGCCTAGTAGGTAAGGTGTTCGCCAATGACCCGAGAGACCGTGGTTCAGTCTCAGGTCAAGTCATACCAAAGACTCAAAAAATAGTACCCAATGCCACCTTGCTTAACACTCAGCATTATAAGGTCCGTATCAAGGGTAAAGTGGCGCAATTTAAGGAAAGGAGTAGCGTCCTCCCCTACACCTCAGAGTAATAGCTAATGAAAAAGGAGCCTTCGGGTCGCCAACTTACTTTACTTATATATATATATATATATCATATTTACCCAACCCATCCGCTCGGGCAGGATATGACACAAGGTCAATTTTTTTAAGCGGAGTTTGACAGGTTTGAATTCAGATTTTTCCTTCTCCTAGACTAGTTGCCTCACCAAAGCTGAAGAACCTAGTCTGCCCTACTATTTACCCATAGCTGGAGGGAGAATAATTGGATTCATACCTTTCCCAAGGGTATTAGTGCTATGTGAAATGCAATCAGTCAGGTCCAGGATTTGAACTCGTGTCGCCGTGTCCATTTCCTTCGACGATAACCATTACATCACGGGCACCTCATATATATATATATATATATAGAGAGAGAGAGAGAGAGAGAGAAAGAATTTTTGAACGACCCTCTCAAAGACTCGCCTAGAAAGAAAAGCCACAGCTGCACATTTTTGTCGAGGCAACACACTACCACTTATAAAACGAGAAAAAAAAAACTAATTCAGATTTCTGTCTTAATATATATATATATATTAAAAGAATTTAGATCAGTATCAAAACAAGTAGAGTTGGCGACCGTAGTCCAGGGTGACCTGAAGGCTCCCTTTTCAATAGCTACTACGCCGAGGTGTTGGGAAGTGCGCTACTCCTTTCCCTGGATTGCTCCACTTTACCCTTGATCCATACTTTATAATGCTGAGTGTTAAGCAAGGAGGTATCAAGTGCCATTTTTTGAGTCTTTGGCATGACTCGACCTGGGATTGAACCCCGGTCTCTTGGTCCATTGGTGAACACTCTAACCGCTTGGCTAATGAACGACAGCAGCTATACGGCCACCTACCACCCATCACGAAAACTATCCAAGTAAGGCGAACCAGACATGCGAGACACTGCTGGAGAAGTAAGGACGAACTCATAAGCAACATACTCCTGTCAACCCCTTCTCATGGACGAGCAAAGGAAGGGCGATCAGCTAGAACCTATATACAACAGCTCTGTGCTGATACAGGATATAGCCTTGAAGACCTCGCGGGAGCAATGGCCGATAGAGACGAGTGGCAAGAGAGGATCAGGGAGATCCTTGCTGGCTGCGTCACATGATCAAAATAAAATTTACAATATAAAAGAAATTTAGTAACAAAATTTAATATGAAGAAATTGACACAAAAGCCAAATTCAATTTTCAAAGGTGTAATGTTTTTAGGGGGCTTTAGTGAGTAACTTTAAACGGTAAGATCAAACGGTAAGTTCCATAGTTTTCTAGTTCGGATACTTATACAAAAATATAATACAGACAACAAAGTGTTTTAAAAAGGAATTTTATATTAAAAAACAAAACAACCCCCCACCAAAAAACAAGAAAGGGTGGAAAAGATAAAGCATTGCAAATTTTAATGTAATTAGCGGGAATTATCAAAGAGAGTGTGTTCGGAAAACAAACTTTTTTTATTTTAAGTATTTTTTGTCTTTTTAGTTTCGTTGAAGAGTTTCAGTTTTCATTTAATTTTGAGTCTTTTGAATAGTTGTCTTCATGCAGAATTATTGGGTTGAATTTTAGTCTTTTGTTTAACTCAGGTGAATTTTGGTAGACTTTAGTTTTATTTCTCGGAAAGCTTCTTACTTGTTTGAATGCTTATTAACTGTTCTGGAAGCGAGTGCCGAACCAGTCTGCTGGCTAAATTTTTCCTGCCTTAACAATCTGCCCCAAAGTTTGTACTGAGGGCTAGATAGTAGTTTTGACAAATGATGGAAGGCAGCTTTTTGGTGCCTTATTGTCTAGGATTATTTCTGCCTTTTCCACTCTGGCCAAAATTAAGAGCCACACGTGGTTGGTTTGTTTCCTTGTTCGGAATAAATTTTTTATAATATAAAGTAAATGATTGAAATTTACTCTTATCCTGATGAGGAATGTAAGTATTATATTCCGAAATATTTTTTTGTTCATTAACGCAGACATTTCTTCAGTTGGATATTCTGAACATATACAAATTTGCCCAACATCTCCAACACATGTAGGATGTTACACAGTGACAATTTTTAAGCGGAGCACGGATAGTTTGAATTCAGAATTTTCCTTCTTCTTGAGTATTTTCTCAACCAAGACTAAAGAATCTTGTCTGACCTGCTATTTACTCATTACTGGGGTGGGAAAAACAGATGGATTCATGCTTTTCCCAAGAGCATTAGCGTAAAGTAAAACGCACACAGTTCAGCCTCGTATTATATTCTGGATACATACCAAATTATTTATTGAACGCATTATAGAGAATAACATATTATATGAAAATGATATCATTAATTTATGGGTGAGTAGTTGAATAACCTTTGTAACAGCGGTTTGTGTTGATATTGACGATTCTATTTAAGAAGGGATGAACGATTCTTATTATCATTTCAAATTTATCTCCTTTATTTTGAGAAATTTGATAGATAAGAAATACGCAAATATGGATCCCACAAAATCATCATCCATTTGTAAATTCGACTAGAAGTTGGTTTATGGGCTTAGAATATTTTAAAGTGTATTGCTCTAATAAACATCTCGTCATAATGTGCTGTTTTCGATGGTTACGGTTACATGAAACGTAAAGATTATTTTAGTGATAGAGATAATGAATTACGAATGCAAAAAAAAAAATTTTTTTTGAAATAATTTTCTTTGAAAGATTTTCTCTAAAAATCATCCAACAAACATGAATTGAAAAGATTGTTTGTGCCTCTGATATTTCAAAGCTTTATATTTTTCCACAACCTATCAATCCATGTTGGTGTGAAGTGTCAAATCATTTAGAATCATTTGGAATCTCAAACTTTTTACTTGATGTATTCCCCCTTGTAATGAAATTTAATTTCCATTCACTCACAAATAAATCAATTGAATATTAAATAACAAGACATAACTAATTTACCTGTCATTAATACAATTTATATGAGAAAAGAATCAGTAAAATATGAATGAACCTTTAATCCTTGAATTATTTTTTAAATGGGAAGGATGGGTTTAGTGGGCAGTGTGGAGATCATAAATATTAGATAGTAAGTTTGTGAATTTGAACCGCAAATCATCTCATTCTATATTCAAAGTGATTTTCTGTTTGCTAAGTAAATAATTCTCATTGTTAAAACCAGATAACACCATATAGTTGTAGTAAGTAAAGTTAGCGACCTTAGTCGAGGGCGACCTGAAGGTTCCCTTTTCAATAGCTACTACACCGAGGAATAGGGGAGGGCACTATTCCTTTCCCTGGATTGCACCACTTTATCCTTGATGCGTACTATATAATGCTGAGTGTTAAGCAAAGAGGTATCAAGTACCATTTTCAAAGTCTCTGGTATGACCCGACCTGGGATTGAACCCCGGTCTTCCGGACCATTGGCGAACACTCTACCCACTAGGCTAATGAGCCGGTAAGTAAAGTTGGCGACCGTAGTCGAGGGTGACCTGAAGGCTCCTTTATTGATTGCTACTACACCAATGTGTAGGGGAGGGCGCTACTCCTTTCCCTGGATTGCTCTATTTTACCCTTGATCCTTACCTTATAATGCTGAGTGTTAAGCAAAGTAGCATCAAGTATCATTTTTTGAATCTTTGGTATGACACGACCTGGGATTGAACCTCGGTCTCCCGGGTCATTGGAGAACACTTTAACCATTATAATGCATATATTAAATGTTCTTGAATGTGTAAATGAGCTTACTTTGTCTTTTCGTCAGTATAATAAGTGTTAGTATATCATGGATATACTAATGCTAATATTGGTTCTAGGTGAATGGGGATTTAACAAAATATCTTCCCTACTTCCAAGCACCCCAATGTATACATACAATAGTCCTTTAGTATGTGAAAGTATTTTAATCTAACGCTATATTTTTAATGGGTTGGTTAAGTTTGGTTGTCTTCAGAGACTAACTCAATTCAAGACAGAGTTTCACTCCATTATCCTTCTCAATTGATTGTCTTTCATCAAATTTGTTTCTAGTAATACCCATTGCAGAGAGAAACCTTCTTTACAACTGAAAGTGAATTGGAAGAAACTCAAACAAGTGCAGACATACATGAAACCAAATATGTTTGACGTTAAGAATGATTCTTTGATTTATTCTGCGTTTCCAACTGTGTATCAGATTTACACGACACAAAAGTTTAATGCAGGAATTGATTATAAAAGAAAATATCAAACAGAAAACCAATAACAAACCAAATTGAATTGAACAAACGTCTTTTTACGTACGTATTTGCGTATTTTTAGCAATAAGCAATAATTCATAAGTATATTTTTGTGTGTCAATATATCTTGTATGTGTACGTAGATGTTTTTAGTATTTCATTGGCCTAGTGCATAGAGTGTTCGCCACTGGCCCGGGAGACCTGTGTTCAATCCCAGGTCGCGTCATACCAAAGACTTTAAAAATTGTACTTGATACCTCCTTGCTTAGCACTCAGCGATATAAGGTACGTCTCAAGGGTAAAGTGGAGCAATCCAGGGAAAGGAGTAACACCCTCCCCTACACCTCAGTGTAGTAGCTACAGAAAAAGGAGCCTTCGGGTCGCCCGTGACAAAGGGAGACAACTTTACTTTTTACTTACTTGTGTGTCAGTCTTGAATTCCTTAGGTGATTAAATTTTCTTATCACTCATGAAATTAGGAACTGATATTTTGGTTCGGCAGTTGGAGTAGCTGTAAAATATATTAGGTCTGTTCTCTTTGAATAATTCTGTGCCGAGGATAGCTGGTCCCAGACCCACTAGACTTTAACAGAAAATAAGGAAAAGTTATTCAAGGAAATTATAACATACTTGGTTCTTTTTTTTTCCTTGGAAAGGGTAATATTTTAGATATGATTAAACATCCTGACTCAGAATCTGTTCCAAATTCTATAGGAATGAGGCTTGGTAATCAAGGGAGGCAATAATTCAGAAAAGTTTGGGAACCTATGGTGTAGACTAATGCATCCTGTTGACAAAAATGAATGGTTAAAGAAAATGGTGTTTCGAGACAGGACAATACAAGATTTGAAGCGGGAAGATCAATAGAGTCTTGTATATTACCAATACTCAATTTCACTGGTAAATTGGTTCGTGTTTAAATTCCTCAATGTCACCATATTTTGGAAAACTGTCAGACGGTCTATCTTTTATATGAGGAAAGATCCAAAAGTATCGACACTGAATCACATTTTTTTTTAATTTAAAATCTAATGAGGACGTTGTTTTGTTTTGGTTTGGTATCTTTGTTTTATAGCATATCAACTTTGGTGCCAAAGCCATTCCTTGTTGGGGAATTGTAATAGTGAAATTTAATTCATAGTTAGCGGGAGGGGGGTTAAGGGGGTTCATACTTTTCCCTAGGGTATTAGTCCGAAAGTGAACGTCCTAGCGCGACTAGCGTACGAACTCGCTTTCTACGCGGTTACAGTTCAGTACGTTAGCCACTACTTCACGGGAACATCTCCTGTGTGCACGGTTGAGCAACTTATATAATAAAGTCATAATGTCGATTCTGCTGTTGGCAAACCGGTATAGAAGAAGAAAAAAAACCCACTGAATTCAGATCCAAACAGCGTAAGGCGAGCAATCCCGCTCTATAAAAACCAATTTGCAATTGAAACTGCAACCACATCATGACAGTAACCCTACGTTCCACGAGAGGTCTTTAGGATCAGCAATCCTCAGAAGGTCATCAAACAAGAACAGACAGAAATGACGAATGAGGTGGACAGATAATCAGTAAGAAAGTACAAAATAAAAAGAACCTTATTTTGCTAAATAAGAGACTGTAGCAAAACAGCATATCACGTTTTTCCTAAGGTTAAAATTTGTGCAATGGTTTCCATACTGGTCTTGCTAACAATTTACCACTTAAGGCAAAATGTCAATAAATTAGGTAAGCTTGGTGGTCAGATAGTACATAAAAAAATAAGAAATTAAAAAAAAAGATTAAAACTTTAAAAACAAAGTAAAATGATAAAAAAATGAAAATAAAAAGTACAAATTTATATTTTCAGCATCATACAAAGGATTTTGGTTACCTGACCCACATGTTCCAAATTTCTTGTTAAAGGCCCATACTCTCCCTTTGTTTTTGTTTTTTCGGCTCTTTCTTTTTACCGCCAGATTTGCTCGAGTAAGAACACTTTTCGGCAGTTCCTAGAACCCAGAGATATCAAAGTAGCCCACAATAACTCCGACTCAATGACACACTGATTTAACCAGGCGCTTGTGCTTAGATTATCCTAATCCATTCACACAAAGGAACTGAACGGTAAATACTGCGAGAACTTTCTTCCAAAAAATACAAAATAAAACCGGTTCGGGGAATTCTTTTCATTTCACCAACAAATGAACCCCTCCCCCAACGCAGAGTGCTGCAGTTAAGTTGTCATTTAAAAGTTCTCTAACGTTTTAAAAAATGCTTGTCCATTTTTAATTCAAATAGTGTTTAGGGATAGTGACGGACCTCTCATCTATCGACTGCAATTTCTTTTTGAACAGATTTTGACTGTGTTCATTTCACAAAAAGTGCTCTCTGTTAATTTGGCCTTGAGTCAAACTTTATTGATCCAATAATATCGCTTATTAGTAGTTATTGATTGTTTTCCAATAAAATGATCAGAAACTGATCAAAATAACTTAAATACAATACAAATCCTTTTCTTTGGGATGAGATCTAGATAACTGACAGAAAGTTGGGGTCGATCCGCTGTATTCTGCCTCGTGACCTGTTGTCTCTTTTCGAAGGTAAAGATTTTTTGTCTCGCGGACTTCGAATGATCCCCAGATACAAGGCTCCCTATGTCAAAGTTTATTAGTTTGTCACGATTCGTCATCTTTATCTAACGGGTGGCAGAGAAAGAGAAGGAATTTCAGTGATGGAAATAATAATTTCTAAACTTCTCGAATTCAGCGGCTAAGAATTCCGACTTCGACTCTTAGGCCAGGAATTACTCTACCTAACGCGAAGATCAAAACTCTATCCTCCTTCTGGGACGAGACCAGCTTTTATATCTATTGCCGGGGTATAGTATTTTCTTGAATCTTCTGGGAAATTCAACAACATTCGAGAAATAGGAAGTGCATGGTTATTTCCTGTTTCTTGGTTCCCTTTTTTTTCGTGGGTAGCCAAATGCTTACGTAGGGTCACGGGGTCGTTTCGTTCAACGGTTTTTTTTTTCTTTTGCTAGGTGTGCAGTTCAGTAAATAGCGATTAGATTCGTGGTAAATTTAAAAAATGTTTTAGTTGTGAAGATCGTGAATGAATTGGTTGTTTTGAGGTGTTTACAAAATAGGTGGTTCTCAAAGTTAGCAAAATTTTATTGTGGGTTTATTGTTGATTACTTTATTATTTAGTATTTTAGGGAGTCCCGTGGCGTAGAGGCTAAAGAGCTAACTGCAATATCGATGTAAGCGAGTTCGAACTCCAGTCGCAATATTACATTCAGTTTCGGACTAATACCCTCGGGATAGGTATGAAGTCCCTTATCCCCCCAACTATGGGTTAAATCGTACTACTACTGTTCTTCTCCAAGAATGGCTTTGGCATTAAATAAATCATGTTGGTTGCCATGCCATTAAACAAAGAAACCAAACCTATTTAGTATATCTCTATAATTTCTCTGGGGTTATTTAATCGACGATAGAACAGTATTTCCGACTCTTGAAAAATACGTAGGCATTGCATCCCTTGCTTTCCAAAATGATTCTTCTAATAGCCACTGGATGGCGTAACCGAAGTAGCATTATAAAATGCGAAGCAAAATCGAATCTCTAATCAGCTGAATCCAGCTGATGGGACACACTTCGGCCGGCCGTGGTGTCAGCGGCACGGATCTGGTCGAATGTGTCACATCTCTGGACTGACATACTTCGAGCCTCAGGGGCCGTCCTCTCAGGCTCTAACCCTCCTCGAAGGGGTTAGGTTTATCGCCTGGCGCCCGAGGCACCCCTTTTTAGGAGACTGCTCGAGGCATTTTTGAGAATGCCCTGCACCCAGACCCACCTTAAAAAGGCCTTGTGCCACACTCGTCCGTTTGGTGGGGCGTGCGACAAATACTGTTTCTGCCTCGACATCCAGAAAACACACAACTGTGGGCGTCTCCTAACAGTGGGGACTCTCGTCCCCACAAACCTCGTGTCGTATTATGCACAGTATACTCTTAGTCAACAACTAGATAGAACTTTCTCTCCTTAATGTTCAAAGTATTTCATGTAATTCCTCCATCCTTTCTATTAAGTTCGCTCAGTTATTAAATGTTTCAGTGTTAATTCGTCGTGAATTGTTTTATATTGTTTGGCCTGAAGAAAATTTTAAACCATAATATCTTTCCTCTGCTACAAGCGTCCGAATTGTGTTCCTCATTCTCTAATAATTGAGTGAGTTTTGGTACCCAGACACCATATATATACGAAGACAAACCTTCAAGTTGTTGATATCAAAGTTTACTAGATCCAATCCCTCAGTTTTTTATTCTAAGTTGGAGTTTAATTTCAAAGTATCCTAACGTTTCTTAATCATTTTCGCTTGTGGTGGGAAGTGTTGTTAAATCTTCTTACGAAGTGTGTGTGGTTCAGTTTTTCTTTTGGTGTTAGTTTTAGAATGTCTTGCCTAGGGATAGAAATGGTTTTGTTTTATAAAAATCTATTTCTAAGAAAAAATCAAACCGACCACATGCAGACTTGATTTGGTCGGAGTGGAGAAGGGAAAAGTAATCCCAGACAGTACCAAAAAGTGACTTCCTCCTTTTGTCGAGAATTACAATTCAGACCCTCAGTACGAATTCGTGGACCAAACTGAAGCACGAAAAATTTAAGCTAGCAGATGGGTTTCGACACTCGCTTCTTGAATGGAGCTTCCAAAGAAATAAAAGTAAAATTAAATGAAAGTAGACTACTGAAATTCTACCAAGTTAAACAACTGAAAGAAGATTCAACCGAGAATTAAATGAACTCTGAAATATTTCTACAAAACAAAAAAGAAACGAAAAATACTCAAATTCAATGAACCTTGTTTTCCGGACACTCTCTCAGATAAGTTCCAGCAAATTGCACAAAAATTTGCAACACTTTTTCTTTTATATCCCTTTCTTTTTTGTTTCTTTTGTATAAAATTCCTTTAGAAAAACTTATTGTCTGTGTTATCTTTTCGAATCAGTATCCGAACTAAAAAGCTGCAGAACTTACTTTTTAATCTTACCGTTTAAATTTATCGTTTAATATTGCACACTAAAGCCCCCTAGAACATTACCCAGTTAAATACTAAACTTGGGTTTAGTGTCACTCACATTACTACGAATTTTATTCCCTCAAAATTCCTTTATATTGCAAATTTTATTTTATTTCTCAAAATCTTTTTCGTTGATCTGTTTTTCAATAACACATTGCTGTATCACCGCGCTGAGAACTGCTGTTTTAGTTTTTCACATTGTTTTTTGTTTTTTTGTTTTTTCAGTTCGTTATTATCTGTGCAAATTCTACTTTGTCTAATTGTATCTAAGTAGGGAAGGTTTTCTCTAACATTTGTGGGGTGAAAAGATTTTTAATGGAGATAATTTTGAGTATTTGTGGGTATTGTTTTTGTAAAGCCTTGTCATGAATTCGAGAAAAGGGGAAAGCTTTCGAAAAAAATCGTTAGCACTCTTATTGTAAAATACATCAAATCTCTTCTAATTCACCCACTTAACTCTTCATATACCTAACTACTAAAACACACAAAACACAGACACACAGATATGGACACTGCAGAAGAAAATAACAGCTACCGGATGTTGATCCAACAACGGTCAGTATCCAACTGAGAAAATCATGGCTTCTGTGCATAGGCTCCGTGCATAGTCTATCCAAAATCCTCAGAAAATTCTCAGTTATAAAAAAAGGTCTATTTATCAACCAATCATTTTTTCCACAAGTAGTATTTTCTGGAGCCGGTGTTTGAAGTTGGGAAGATATAAATAGGCCAAGTAGAGGTCACACGGGCATTTGAATCGCCAGCCGTCCGAAGAGCGTCAACCGACAACACCGCCAGACCAGATCAAAGCAACTGCTTGTCGCCGAATAGACAACCCACGTCAGCCGGCCAGATATTTCGTCCCCACGGACTTTCTTGAAACCTATGTATGGCACTAGACCTTGGTGTCTAGTTCAAGCCATAACCCGGCATACGTGCCCGGACCCACATTTGGGTTCGTGAATCTGTTTGCCTCATCAGGCTCACATTGTACCAAGTGAGCCGATGAGCAGCATAGACCAGCAGGGTTCGAGTCTCGGCTCGTTCCCGACCTTCCCCTCTCCTTTATCCCCACTTTAATCGGCCTTCGGGCTTTTGACCATGTGCCAAGTCGTGTCTGGTGGGAGGTAGCGAAAAATAAACAGATATTTCATCCGCTTTTTTTATTTTATTTATTCAATAAACAAAATAAACTAAATCTTCTCGTCAGTCTTATTTTTCTTGCAACCACACGCTTATATATAACAACACTCTAGCTACTTAGTAGAACCCTGTTCGTCGCCATGGTATTGCGGGTAAAGGAACAGCTCATTAAGTCTGAACAAAAGAGACTGCAAATAAAAACACCTCTTGATAATCCAAACTTGAGTTTTGTAAAAGTGTATCGTCGTCAACCAGTTACTCATAAACCAAACCAAATTAAACAAACAAAACCCATTTCCACGAAGTGATGAGTCTCTAATGTCGTCAGCCAATAGTTATTTAAAGTTGAGTCGTTAAGGAACCAAATCGCTACACACAGGACGTCTTTTTAAAATATTAAATTCAGCCTGTCTTTCAAAGGACAAAATAGTAATAAAAAAAATCATCGTCGAAGTCGAATGAAGTTTCTCACTATTATTTAGTAATAATAAGCAAACTCATTCTACTTAGACCACATAGCGTAGTAGCGCACAGTAGACATAAAAACAGCGGGTATCAAACTGGGTCGAGTTTCGCCTGTCTCAGAGCGAGACTCTGAAAAGGAACAATGGCAGAATTGAGGCCGTAAGGCCCTCAATTTCGGCTGGGCCACCTTCGGGTGGGTGAGCTGCATCATTGAGTCCTTTGTCCCCCTTGTATAGCACTGGACCTTGCTGTCCAGTTTAAGCTATAACCAGGCATACGTGCCTGGACCCAGATTTGGGTCCAAGACCAGTTTGGCTTATCAGGCTCACATTGAAGCAAGTGGGTCCATGAGGAACATAGACCAGCCGGTTCGAGCCTCGGAGCGTGACCGACCTTCTCCTCCTCCCCTAATCCCCACTTTAATTGACCTTCGAGTTATTGACCTTGTGTCATGCCCTGTCTGGTGGGAGGCAGAGGCAAATATCGTCAGTTTTGGCTGGACGTCAGCCATGGGTATGGGTGAAATCTGATTCTCCCCTGGTCACTCTACGACTGAAGCCTAATCAGTAGCAACTGCCCATGAGGCACTGCTCAAAGCTTCCCCTAAAGCCAACGTTCTGATTCAGAGATACGACCAGTCGCAGACAACGCAGGAACATTGCCAGCCTCTCAGCTTAAAAGCACTTTTCAGGGCTACTCAAAGTCTATTCAAACACCTCCTGAGACAGCAAAATGCTGCAGACATGACTACCAGCCTCTCAATCTAACAACCCTTTTCAGGGCTAATTCTGAAAGTCTAACCTAATACCCTCTGAGACGGCACGAGCTGCTACCTTCTTGCACCTGCGACCACCTTCCTGCAGCAGCGATTACCTTCCTGCTCCAACAACTACCAGTCCTGCACCAGCGACCACTTTCACGCAGCAGCGATCACCTTCCTGTACCAGCAGCTACCAGTCCTGGACCAGCGACCACCTTCACGCGGCAGCAACTACCAGTCCTGCACCAGTAGCTACCAGTCCTGAACCAGCGACTACCTTCCTGCATCAGCAGATACCAGTCTTGCACCAGCGACCACCTCTTCAACGACTACCAGTCTTGTACCAGCTATCCAGTCCTGCACCAGCGACTAGATTCTGCTCCAGCGACCACCATCCGACAGAGGCGACTGTTCGCCGGACGCTATTCCGATTTACGATTCGCCATAATAAAATTTGGCCTTTCGAAGCAACACCCTAGTTTTGTCATCCTTGCGTTGTTCGTTGTCAATCACTTATATTTCAAAAGTTTGCAGGAACTGGTATACTTATCGGCCTCCGCAACAAGTGTACAAAGGCGTATTTTGTTTATTCATTTATAACTTTTTTGTACTATTCATTTTATCTTTGATTGATTAATACTTTTGAAACCACTGACGATTCCTACTTCAAATAATAAATATTAAAACAAAATAAAACAATATAGTCTGTTTAAGATAAAATCTAATCAATTTTTAATGATAAGAAAAAAGTACGGAAGTTAATCTGAAATTATTAGCCACTTTTTCGATAATAACAATGAAAAAATAAAAATTCATGAGATTTTCGATTCTATAGTAACAAAAATGTGAGAGATTTTCTATTCTATTGTAACAAACATGCGTGAAATTTATAATTTTATTGATTTATGGGTGATGAGGATTGTGGGGTTGGTTGATTCATAATGAGAACTTTTTACTTTGTTTCGTGAATTCAATAATGAAATCGTCCTAATTAAGATGGTTGTAGACACTGACTTTCTGCCAGGGAATTTTCTTTAACAGTTTATCCTACTTTATTATTTTCCCCATTTTCTTCCATTTGTAATATTTTGTTATCTCAGATGCATACCTATTCATTTCACATTTACCGATGGGACTAACGAATTTGTAAAGTTCTTTTTGAAATAATTATTTAAAAAATATTGTCTGTTTAAGATGAAATTTAATCAGTTTTTAATGATTAGAAAAAATAGCGAAACTAATCTCAAAAACTTTTCCAATTTTTTGGATAATGACAATAAAAGAAATAAGAGTTTAAAAATACGTAAAATTTGCTATTCTATTGTAATAAAAATGCGTGCGATTTGCCATTCTATAGTGAAAATTTTCTATTTCGTTTCGCGAATTCTACTACGAAATCTTCCAAGATTTTTAGTTTAAGTGAATTTGGGATGATTGTAGTCACTCTTACTTTACACCAGGGAATTTTCTTACTATGACTGTTTTATTACTACTTTATTCATTCCCTCATAGATATTACCTTCATCGGTGGTGGGGGAATGATTTCCAGGATGAGACCAAGTTCCTCTTTCTTGGAGGATGAGTCTGTGTAGAGCAAACGGTCTCTTCTCTCAGAGAGCGTGTTAAGGCCCTATTTTATCTATTCCAGTTCAGAACTGAGGATTAGTTTGGTTTCTTTGTTTAATGGCATATCAAATTTTGTTGGTTATTGATGTGGACCCAGTTTGGGACCACGAAAAGATAACTCGGAATACGTTATAAGTTTAAGTATAAATTGTAATAACAAGATACAGAGAAAAGTGGTAGCGTAAGCTAGGCTTACTTGTTAGTCGAATATCCAGTCACAATCTAATCTCACGACGACCACCGATCCATCCCATCCGACGAGAGTACTTGGCTCTCGATTAATATTGGATTTGGAAGAATCCACAATGGGTTGGCAACGGTCCCATAACAGTTATTTAATGCCAAAGCTATCCTTCTAGAAGAACAGTAGTGGTTCTATTTGAACCATAGCTGGGAGGATAAGGGGGTTCATGCCTTTCTTAAAGGTATTTGTCCGAAAGTGAACATGATTGTGCAACTGGAGTTCTAACTCGCTTACCACGATTCCACAGTCCATCGATTTAACTATTATACCACGAGGACACCCCTGCAGAACTGGGGAGTGACACAACATTTTGCTTGATATTATATGACTGTGCAAATAATTGATGTATGCTAAATAAAGAATTCAATGGGACATTGAAAATCTGGTTATGATTACAATTTACTATTTAAAAATGAATCAAATTTCGCCATTAAATAATCCCCAAGGAGTTGATATGCTGCTAAACTAATACCCCCCCCCAAAAAAAATTAAAACAATCCAAACAAGACTCGATTTTGACTTTTTTTTAGATCTCATCCAGTTCTAGAACTCTTGGGATCATCATTTTAACAAAAGGGCAAATTGTAGTCTGCCCTGTTACATTAAGAAGAAAGGAAATACAGGAATGAGGACGAGAATATTGATGAGTTTCAAGAAGTTTAATGACTGCCAGAAAGATGGCCCTTGTGCTGTGAGTTCGTACATGGAAGAAAACAGTTGCAAATATTAGAACCGGAATTAATCATCTAACCTTGAAGTTTCGAGGACCAGTGGGTCTAGGAGGGATGAATAAATAATGAAAGAATGAACTCCTAAAGGAAAACTGGCTCAAAAGTTGAATGTGCTCATCTCATGTTGTGATGGTCTGTTACTGCCGCTGGAATCGTCAAGAAGAGTTAGTGAAGAATAGAGGACGAAAGAATGTTATACCACCTTTTATATTGCTTGGGGGAGTCATCCGGACAGAATGGCATGAATCATTCTCATTGGGACAAAATGTATAAATTCGAAACTCCAGCGGTAAAACGATTCCTGCACTAAATGATAATTTGAAATTCTTTCTTTCTGCTACAGAGTGAAGAACCCCTTTGTTGACAATACATTCTCAAATATGGATTAAATAGATCTGAATGAAAATTAGTTGTATTGGATAGGAATACTTGAAAGCATATATAACAGTGGGCAAATTATTTGTATTAATAAAAAGAGTATCAGATTACAGTTACAGGAAGAGATTAGAGAAATTAGAATTGATGACTTTACAAAAGAAGAATAAGAGGTGATCTAATTGAAACTTTCAAAATAATAGAATTTCTACTTAGGATAAATATTTTCAATACTTCTCCCCGAATTGGAAACAGATTCAAAAACTAAGTCTATTGACCAAATGGACTTTTTTGCTAATGGAGTAACATATTTATGGGACAAATTGCCTAATCAGATCAAAAACAGCTATAGTGTAGAAAATTTTAAGATTAAATAAGATGATTTCAGAAATAATGGTAACGAAAAGAATTTCAGGGGGGCATTATTGGAAGCTATCAGATGAATTACTTAAGAGAATTTGACCCGTATATAGATATTGTATCAATAGTGTATATGTTCAAAATTCTTTTTTTTTTTAAAGTTGATGTGAGAAGATAGTAAAAAGCGAATATGCCCAAGTAGGCATAACAAACAGTTACTTGAAGATATAATTATTTACTAAGAGTTGTTAATATTATTAGTTACTTGAAATCATATAATTTCCAGCAAATTATTGGTGTTTGGTAAAAATACTTGGAACTATATATCTGTGCAAATAAAGGATTAAATAGGAACAGTTGTTTGAAAGCAGCTGCCAGTCTGACAAAAAGTCACGACAAAACTAGCTGCCACTCTAACAAAAAGTCACGAACGTGACAAAAAGTCACGAACGGCAATTGACACCGGGACTGGTATCAACCTCGCCCATGCCTAGAAAGAGATAAAGATACACATTCATAGTCTCATGTGATTTACGTCACCATCACCGAGAATAAACATTTGGATGCAGAAACTGTACTGCCTTCAGCAGTCACTTTTGTAGTTTGACTATTCTATCTAACGTTATCTATGATGACTCATCAAAATAAATACAAGAAGCAAAATACGACGATCGCTCAAAAAGTCTTAAGCCTCACCCAGAAAGATTGGCTAGAGCTGAACATTATTGTTGCGGCAATTACCACTTCTTATAAAACTAGAAGAACTAATTCAGGTTTCTGTTATAATTCCTATGCAGGTGAGACCTATACAAAAGTTGAGAGGTGTGCGACAATTTTAAAATCTTGGTGTGGCTTAGAACTTTTTGAGCGACCCTCGTATGAAATTAAGAATAATTGAACAGAATAGAAATTGTTCTAATGCAATGCACTAGACAGCCATATTTGTAAATGCAGATAGATTAAAATGGCGGAGAGGAGTACCAAGGTCATCTGTTGATAGGTAACATAGGGTAAAAATCGACGATTATATTAAAAAAAAAAAAGGCAATGTGAGATATATATAGAGAGAGATGCTTGAAAACTTGGTTAAATGGAGAGGGTAACACACTCGGGCGTAAACCCAGACTGCGAGAGTATACGGACTGAATGAATCCGTCAGTCGTTCCGGGTATCCAGAAAAAAATGAGGAAGTCATGCTACAACCCGGAAGGAGATGAAGAAGTTCCAAACACTAAAACATAATTACATACAAACAAGTAATTTTTTTATTCTCAAATTCCACCTTTCTAATATGTATAATAATAATAATAATAATAATAATAATAATAATTATATATATATATATATATATATAATATTGTAACAGTGTTAGTTGTCACTAATTCACTTTGTGGGTTTGTGGTGAACCAAATGCGTTATAATTTGGAGAGTGCTTAATATCTGTGATATAGCTATTAAATGATAATAATAATAAATAAATAAAAATTAGATTTCATATATTTAATGCCATTGAAGTTTGTCTGCAACCTGAGGTTTCATGAAGTTTTACAAACAACAATTATCAGGCAGATAACGAACTTTATGAAACCTAAGGTCGCAGACAAACTTCCATGGCATTACATGTATAAAATCAAATATATATTTATTTATTATAATATATATATATAATATATAAGTAAAGTTGGCGGCCGTAGTTGAGGGCAACCAGAAGGCTCCCTTTTCAATAGCTACTACACCGAGGTGTTGGGGAGGGCGCTACTCCTTTTCCGGGATTGCTCCACTTTACTCTTGATACGTACCTTATATTGCTGAGTGTTAAGCAAGGAGGTATCAAGTACCATTTTTAAAGTCTTTAGTATGACTCGACCTGGGATTGAACCCAGGTCTCCCGGACCATTGGCGAAAACTCTACCCACTAGTCCAAGGAGCCAGATATATATATATATATATATATATATATATATATATATTACTGTCGTAAGAGATGAACTCGGTGACCGGAGTTCAAATCCTGGACGAAGCTGTTCGTATTACACATACCGCTATTACCCTAGGGAAAGGTATGAATCCAATTATTTTTCTTCCATCTGTGAGTAAATAATGTCATATCCAGTTCATGGCGGGGGAGCTGGATAAATACATTTAGTACCGATGAGTAAGAATGGGCCTGGTACGAATTTAGTCGTCTTAAGGTAGCATAACTCGTACAAACTAGAAAAGAGCGAGAAGTAACACAACAATGTAGACAAGATGTGTTAGAGATTTAAAAAAAAAAAGAAGAAAGACTCCATGGTCAAAATATCGTTCGTTTGTTCGCTCAGGAATATATCACGTATAAGAGTTGTAGTTGAGAAGGACCGAGTGGGAAATCCACGTGTGAGGTGAGCTGCTGGTGGCTTGTCGCACCGACCGTTTCGGATGATTCAGCCACTTGCTGGACGTGTTCTCTCTCTCTCTCTCTCTCTCTCTCTCCAGTGAATCTTTTTTGCCTGATGGGTCAAATAAGCCTCATATATATATATATATATATATATATATATATATAAGAAAGGCTTATTTGACCCAGAGCATCTTGATATATATATATATATATATATATATATATATATATATTGTCATCAAGTCGCACTGAAAAGCTCTGAGTTCCTTAATTCTCACACCATTCATTCCTAAAATCTATCGCTCCTGGTAGGTCGTGAAGGTTACATTCTGTGTCCGTGTCAACCCCTCTGCACGAACATGATGTGACACAAGGTTAATTTTTAAGCGGAGTTTAACCGGTTTCAATTCAGAGTTTTCCTTTTCCTACATCGGTTGCTATGCCAAGATTAAAGAGTCTAGTCAGTTCACCGTACAGGTAACTCAGGTCAGTTTAACGAGGTTTCTGAGTGGTTGAAAGCTATTTTTATGACTCTTTATTTTGAGTGAATAGAAATAGTTGAATTTCGGATTGTCTTTACCATAAGAGCAGTACTGTCGAGGTGAACACGTTCGTTTGGGTAGTTTCGACAGTTTACGATGAAATAAATAACAAGGTTCTAGAGTTGAAGAAGAATGTTGATGATGATTCGATTCCGTCGCCTGACGATCAGTCAACTTTTGATTGATTAATTGGTTCTATTTTGTTTATTTCTAGTGGAAAATTATGCAAAAACATTCCAGTAACTTTGAGCAAATCTAACTTTTCCTGTTAGCGCGAGTTATGGTATGATTCATCAATGGCTCGGGAGACCGGGGTTCAATCCTAAGTCGAGTCGTACCAAAGACTTAAAAAATGGTACTTGATACCTCCTTGCTTAACACTCGGCATTATAAAGTACATATCAAGGATGAAATGGGTCAATCCAGGGAAAGGAGTAGCGCCCGCCTATATACTTCGGTGTAGTAGCTATTAAAAAAGGGACCCTTCGGGCCGTCCTCGAGTAAGGTCGCCAACTTTACTTACATTCGTACAAGTGTTGCAGAGCAAATTGTTTTAGTGTTAAGCGTGCGAGTAATTGACAGCCAAAAGAACAACGAAGGAAACAAAAGTAAGGTAAAGGTGTAACAAATGATAATTTATTTGTCGTTAGTTACATAATCAGTAAAGTCCAATTGTTGTGTGTCGTTGTAGTTGGTATAATCAGTTAGATGATAAATGTCGGTGTAAGTCATCCGATTTGTTTGTGAACAGGTTGCAACACAAAGCTCGTCCTCAATCGTCAATATTGTGACTCAGTCAGTACTCCCACTACAAAAACGATGAAGTTAGAAATCAAAAGTCTTTACTTGAATCCCATCTAGAACTTGTTTAGTTTGGTTTCTTTGTTTTAATGGCATATCAACTTTTGTAGGTTATCTAATGCCAAAGCCATTCTCCTAGAACAACAGTAGGAGTACTATTTAACCCATAGCTGGGAGGATAAGGGGGTTCATACCTTTCCCAAGGGTATTTGCCCGAAAGTGAACGCAATAGCGCGACTGGAGTACGAACTCGCTTACTACGATTCCGCAGTCCATCGCTTTAACCATTGCCCGTGGTGTAATGGTTATCGTCACAGGATATGGACACGGCGATACGAGTTCAATTCCTGAACAAGACTGATTGCATTTCACATAGCACAAATACCCTTGGGAAAGGTATGAATCCAATTATTCTCCCTCCAGCTATGGGTAAATAGTAGGGCAGACTAGGTTCTTCAGCCTTGGTGAGGCAACTAGTCTAGGAGAAGGAAAACTCTGAATTCAAACCTGCTAAACTCCGCTTTAAAAATTGACCTTGTGTCATATCCTGCCCGAGCGGATGGGTTGGGTAAATAGGATCGCTTTAACCATTACACAACGAGGGCCCCCTCTAGAACTTGTGTAAGGTAATAGGAGACAAGATTAAGGAATGTAATTGACTTATAGGGAAAACTGGAAGATTGTTAGGGAAAAAAAACCCAGAAACTTGTCTTATCCTGTGGGGATTGATGTACTAAATTTATAGAAAATAAAACTCTTTATGAAGTTAACTTCATTAGTATGATTATTCACAAATGTTCACTTTTTATTTTGTAAACTTTATCAGAAAAATGATATTTATTCTGTAAAAAATCTTTCTTAAATGGTTTTTCGGTACACGTACAAAATAGCCCACTTCATTGAAATTTGTAGGGAATAAATAAATAAAATTTGAAATTAAATTTAAATAAAAAAATAAATAAATAAAAAGAAAACTATTAAATTTGCAGAAACTCCCAGAGGGCTCTAACAGGAAAAGGAGATGACGCATGCGTAAAAGAAAAAAGGTTTCCTCTTGACAAAGGGGACGATATTATCTTTCTCTTTCAGGCAGTGTCCGTCGAACCAACAACACCATTTTGCTCTCTGGTGTTTTGGGCACCACGCATACGTCTTTGGACGTTGCGTCGGTTAGTCCCTTCAACCAGTAGCAGTTTTCTCTCTATCGGTCAGCGCTATGCTGAGATATACTAGACCCATAACTGAACTATAAGCTAATTCTTTACCGGACTTTGACAAACTTCCAAAAGGAAACTAACTCTTATGGAAGCCCGAAATACCAAATGCGGACACCTACATACATGAAACGAATTAACGTATTTTTGACACCTTTACTGGGGGATTCAACCATTTCAATGTATTCAGGAAAAACTCCCTCATCCACGGAATGGTTGTTGAACCCAGTAAATAAAGGAAAGTATAAAAGAAACGTCTTCGTCTCTTATCTGTTGTTGTCTTTTCTTTTGTATAATTCTTTCGGGACTTTCTTGGGCAAGGCATTCCACCGACTAACTAACGTGGGGGTAAAATATAATATAACCAAAATATGGAGTCAGATATCTAACGCCGACACTACCAACGAAATACCAATGCAACCAACGTAATACCAACGTAATATGAGCCTTAAACCCCACATATTCACAATTGCTCACTTTTTATTTTGTAAACTTTATCAGAAAATTGATATTTATTCTGTAAAAAATCTTTCTTAAATGGTTTTTCGGTACACGTACAAAATAGCCCACTTGTGGGGATTTAGGAATTAACAGTAAAAACTCCCAACCGGATATTGACTCGTCGGCTGCCAGATACAAAATGTATAAATGCGTCGCCACGCATAAGGCTCCACGCATCCATCCGGTTAAAATCAGAAAAAAGAAAAATAATAAAATGTAAAGTAGCCAATGAGAAGCGGTCGCGCCAAAATTAGAAGATTTTGGAGTGGCGAATTTGGAGCCGGTGAAGAGAGATAAATACTCAGGTTTTCTGTGAACCGATCTCTTTTCGGGTAGTGACGTCGAACCGACAACACCGATTTTACTGTCGGGTGTTTCGGACACCACGCTATGTTTTGGGACGTAGCGTTGGTTAGTCCATTCACCAAGTAAATAAAGGAAAGTATGAAAGAAGTGTTTTCGTCTTTTATCTGTTTCTATCTTTTCTTTGCATATTTCTTTTGGACCTTCTTTGGGCAAGGCATTGCACCGGCCAGTCAACGTGGGGTAAAACTAAATAACCAAAATATGGAGTCAGATATCTTACGGCAACACAGCCTTGCCCTTAGCCACTGACTACATAAAAACCTTTTAAACCCCACACACTTCATTGAAATTTACATCAGTTTTATCTAAAGTTACTTAAAACGTATATACAAACTATAGTTATTTTGTATATACAAAATTTGTATATACAAACGTATATACAAATAAAAAATCCAGATAAGACAAATTTGTAGTCATTCACTTCATTTTTTGACTGAACGGTTAAATCTTGAAAAAACATTTTCAACTCAGTACAATTCTAACATCGGCCATATTTCTTTAGCTTTTCCCTCCCACAACCACTAAGAAAGTTTCGGTCTGTCACCTACAAGTTATGGTCGATGACCGATTTGTAATTTTGGAACTTAACTGTGACTGTTCAGTAAAACAAAAAAAATAAATGAAGCAAATGACTGAAAATTTGAGAACATAAGTTTTATTATTATTCGTTATTAAAAACGAGGAATAAAATTAAGCTTCATTGTGATGTACAAGTACCGATTTTTTTCTATATGAAGTATATACGAGGGCCATTTAGAGGGAATATTTTCGGAAAAAGTAAAATGTTTTTTTTCCAGAATTTTTTTCCGTAAATGTAAATTCTGCATTGTGTATGTGACCTCCGCTTGCCCTATTTATATGTTCCCGACTTCAAACACCGGCTCCAGAAAATACTACTTGTGGAAAAAAACTGATTGGTTGAAAAATAGACCTTTTTTATAACTGAGAATTTTCTGGGGATTTTGAATAGGCTATGCGCGGAACCTATGCGCAGAAGCCATGATTTCCTCAGTTTAACACTGGTCGTTGTTAGGTCAACAGCCGGTAGATGTTATTTTCTTCAGCAGTGTCGATGTCTGTCGATCTGTGTTTTGTGTGTTTTAGTAGTTAGGTGTATGAAGAGTTAAGTGGGTGAATCAGAAGAGATTTGATGTATTTTACTATAACATGTGGAATTGGCTTTTCACAAAATCTATTTCGACCATTAAAAAAATTGTTTCTAGCCTATTCAAAATGGCAGCAAATCATAGTGCCCCAAGCTTGAACAGAGGTCTATCATCAAATTTTTGATTGCTGAGAAGTGCAAGCCATGTGAAATTTACAGAAGAATGTATAATGTGTATGATTTTTACAGACAGACTGAAACATGGTTTGCGATAACGAGCCTGAACGAAAAGATAGTTCAGTTCATCAAGTGTAAACACACTGACTCTCTAGTAAAGAAAAAGTTCTAGGCGCAGCAGTCAGAAAAAAGGTCATGTTGACAGTCATCTGAGACATGGAAGGACCCATCACTATTGATTTCCTAGAAAAAGGAGTAACTGTAAACAGTTTTTCCTATTGCCAACTCCATAGGCAAAATCCCCCATTCTCATTGAATGACCCTCGTACGTATCAAGAACTCTGACTTTTTTTTTTTTTTTTTTTACTGAACAGTTACAGTTAAGTTCCAAAAAATAGAAATCGGCCATAGTGATTTTGGGCAGAAAAATACTAAAGAAATATGGCCAATGGCTAAATTGTAGCAAGTTGATGACGTAATTTTGGAATTTAATTATTCCATTAAAAATTTAGCAGATGACTGAAATTTACCCTTATTGAAATGGAGAATGTAAATATTTTGTACTTTTTTTTATCACCGCAGAAATTTTTCATGGTTGTGTCAAGCACCTGTAACTCAGCAAAGATAGCACAACATAGCGATGTCTTTAATTTGAGCCATACACTTAAATTCTCTTGAGAATGAAGCAATTTCCAATCCGATTCGTAACTGAATGATAATCCTGTGGGGTCTGCATACACACTGAACATTAGTTTTTTTTTTAATCATCCAAATAATTGTTGACAACGGATAACTATAAATTTTTATTAAAATTCTTCACACTGCACTCCATCTTAAATAGAAACAGCGATCATCATGGACCGCTTCACTTTTCGAAGAACAAAAATAAAAAATACTTTGATAAAGTTCAATCTTTCCCTTGTAAAGATAATTGAACTCTTTCCTCTTTTCTTTTCTTTTTTTTTTTTTTTTTTCGTGTTTTTTATTTTTTTAATCATCCATAGGATAACGAATCTAGATACTTTTGATTTTTGTTTTGTTACTTTTGTATATATATATATATATATATATATATATATATATATATATATATATATATATATATATATATATATATATATATATATATATATATATATAACCTTTAAAATCTTTATGTAAACAACAAAGAAAACGGTGAAATTATCTGAAATATTTACCATTTAAAATATGGCCTGTTTGCGGAAAATGATTATAGCGATTTCAATTTTATGCGTAATTAAAAAAACAACCAGAACAGTAAATATTTTAAAAAGAATACAAAAATAACAATAAAGATCAGAGTATCTTTACTAAGTAAGCGACTTGATAATTAAATATCTGAAAATAAAAATGCAAATTATGGCTTTATTGAATAGTTTTACAGTTATCCGAGTTACTTCCCTTGATTTGTACCCTCCTCCATGTACTCACTTTATGTTTGTCTCGATAAAAAACTTTGTAAATAAAACAACTGTCTGTCCGTGTGTCATTGCTTCTGTTTCTACCGTGTTTTCTATAAGATGGGAACCTACCTGGGCTCCCCAGGGGCAGTCACATCTCAGCAGATCGGCTGACCCACCTGTGGTGACATAAGAAACGTAAAACGCCCCTCTCCTCGGTTTACTGTTTGTCTTGTTGTCGTAACTATATCTTTCATTCAGGTCGGTATTTCAAACTGGCGCCTTATTTTCTCTACTCCTACCCTCGATCTCCCGCCAGATTTCCTCCGCCTCCGTCCGTGTGCTCACGGCCATTGCACGTTCCTCCAACTCTCGCTTGCTCACGCTCCTCCTGCTCCTCTTCTGCCTCACAAAAGTTTTTGTTTGTTTCTTCGTTTTGTTTTTTAAAAGCAAAAATCTTATTTTCTTGCCCCCACCCTATCGCATTTGTTGCTTTGTTGCTTATCGCAAAATTTATATATATATATATATCGTATACAGTTATCTGTTTTCAACTCATTTATTCATAATGTCATAATTATAAGATTTATGATTTTTTCATTATTTGAAGATAACCAAATATAACCCCTTATTGCTTGATTAATATTGAAAATTATTTCTGCTTATTACTAATATTCATTACTTCATGTATCATTACAATTACTATCAAAGTCGTTTTGTGATTATGTTGATATTTTAAAGATAGTAATTTAATTATCGTTTTAAAAATCCTCTCATTATTCAATCTATTTTTGATGGTTTCCAAGATATTTGATATGTTACACTTAAATTGCTGTGATTGATTGATTGAATTAATTTCTGATGTAACTGCATTCATTCCTTCGAGAGTTTAGTGTTAAAAGGTACACTTTGGTTGGATCTTCTTTATGCTCCGTTGATAGTAGACATACAGTTGGATCTATTTATTTATTGAACTCTTAGAATAATTCTCTCTCTCTCTCTCACTTTTTCACTCTCTCTTTCTCAATGTGTTGCAAGCTTAGTCTGACACAAGGTTACAATTGTAGAGTGCCCAACGATGATCGATACTAGCAGTTAGCGCTAGTTAAAAATTAAACAACCCCCACAACCCCCCCAAACATCGATTTCTATTCGTCATCTACTTTAAAGAAATTCCCTGTATATATATATATATATATATATATATATATATATATATATATATATATATAGTCCTTATCTATTTGAACACAAACACACAGAGTTAGATATGGGCAGTAAATAAAGTTAGTTTGACACAAGGCTACAATTGTAGAGCGCTCAACGATGATCGATACCTGTTTGTACTGGTTAAAAATTAAACAACTCCTTTCCCCCCAAAAAAACATCGATTTCTAATCATCAACCGCGTCAAAGAAATTCTCTCTTTGTGTGTGTGTGTGTGTATATATATATATATATATATATATATATATATATATATATATATATATATATATATAGTTCTTATCTATCTGAACACACACACACACACACACACACACACACACACACACACACACACACACACACACACACACTGAGTTAGATATGGACAATAAATAATCAGTCCTACTATTTGTATAATCTGCTGTTGTCAGGTGTCGGAGTTCAAATCTTAAAGTCGCTGTTGTTCCTATTCCCAGTCAACCCGTCCCCTTTGCAACTGACAGTTGGTTCGTTTGCTTGTAGGATAAAGCATCTGATAACAGCTATTTTTCCACATGTTAATTGAATCTCTATCCTCGTTTTGGAAAAAATTAACATGAATATTTTTACACCACTCATTTAAATGTAACGATAAAATTTGTTTTATGCTCACGTAAAAAAATATTAAATGAAAGAAACCCTTTTTTTTTTCCTTTTTTTTTATTTTTAATAAGAAACAACAAAAGTAAAAAAGCTTTTATACTAATTTTGGCAAGGCTTCTTTTTAATCAATTGCAACAAATCTCCCTGTATTAACTTTGTGGTCTGCTAAATGATTTAAGTTTTCGGTACATATTAAAGAAAGGTTTACCATCAGGCCCCCAGATCAGTTGTCGAGCTCAATAAAAAAAACTATATGGATTGATTTTAATAGCATTTCAACCTGTCTTGGGGTATTTTATGGCTTGCGAAATGCGTTCTTATTTACATTTTTTGTGCCGTTTTTTCTAAATAGTTTTTGCACACTGTTAAATGATATCAAGCATTCTTATTTAATATTAATAATTATATAAGTAAGTAAGTTAGTCGACCATAGTCGAGGGCAACCCGAAGGCTCCCTTTTTAATTGCTACTATACAGAGATGTAGGGGAGGAGGCTACTCCTTTCCTTGGAATTGCTCCACTTACCCTTGATCTTTACCTTATAATGGTGAGTTTTGAGCAAGGAGGGATCAAGTAACATTTTGGAGTCTTTGGTATGACTCTACCTAGGACTAAATCCAGTTCTCCCCGATCATTAGCGAACACTCAAACCAATTTGTCAATGGGTCAAGTAATTATTTCTATTTATTGATAGTCATTTGTATGCGCACGGTTATATGGTTTCAAGTAAGTAATAATAATCTTTAGAAAAGTATTATAGCTTCAAGTAACAATTCTTAATGCAAATAATTCGGCTATATGGTATTAAGTATTCCCATCAAATACTAATAATTTTCAAGCAGTTCTATTTGACCCATAGATGGGACTCTAACAGGTACTACAACTCTGGGTCAAAGATGGCCTGGGAATAGTGGTTATGAAGGAGTTCTACACACTTTCCTGCTTTCCAGAACTGGAGCCTCACTATCAGATACAGTTTAGAACACACAATTTTTTTCAGGGTGTGTCTTACTGAAAATAAGCTGAAAGTATCCCCTCTAGGAGAGGAGATACTTTCAGCTTATTTCAACAAGTCAGAAGAAGCTAGAATTTTGGTTGATTTTTCAAGGCACACAAACCCCCTACTAATGTGAGAGTTTGGCGCAATAAAATCTTGCTAACCCCATAGTATTTTATAGTGCTAATCTCAGCTTAGATATTATCATTTTTCATGTAATCATCACTAGTTCGATATATAGTCTTATGGTCTATAGTAAAATGGCACTCACTCTAAAATATATTTGGCTTGATATTAATAAAGAATAGTTACTTGAAACTATAATAGTTCAAACATTCACTGAATATTAAATATTATTAACAACGACTCCTCTAGCAATGAAGATGAGGCTAGTCGAAAACATTGAATTTTTAACAATTTGTATTATTAATCTTGTTTGTTGTGCATATTTGTCAGTAATCAAAAAAAAAAAAAAAAAAAAAGAAGTTAGGATTTTTATGAAAGGCTTAGAATATGCCGACTGTATCCTCTAATCAGGGGTAAAACCCTCACGCACAAAAAAAGGAGTCCTCTGGTTGTGACACTAAACTACATCTGATGGTGAGGCTCTAGTTCTGGAGATCTGAAAACTATGGAATATCTCTTCATTGCCATTATTCCCAGGTCCAGTCTGACCCAGAGTGGTAGTATGTATTATGATCCCATTTGTGAGTCAAACAGATCTGCCTAAAAATTATTTGTATTCGATTGAAATACTTGAAACCATATAACTGTAAATTATTTATATAAAGAATAGTTACTGGAAACTATGATTGTTTACTAAGGATTTTTATTAGTTACTTGAAACCATTTATCTGTGAAAAAACAAATAATTATTATCAAATAGGAATAATTAATTGAAATCAAGTAATTATTAGTATTAAATAGGAACTCTAAAAACCGTAGAACTACATGCAAATTATTTGTATTAGATAAGAATACTTGATACTGAACAGACAAAGGACTATGGAAATAATTTCTTAAAATTATATTATTATTAGTATTCAAAATTAGATAAGTGCACAAATTATTTGTATTAGATAGGAATACTAGATATCATATCAGCCCAAGCTGCTGGGCAGTAGAAAATGTCGATTGCATCTCTGCAAAGGGGTAAGACTAAACTATCTGATGGTAAGATTACTGTCCTGGAGCTCTTGGAGAAAGTGTAGTGCCCCTTCATTGCCATTACTGTCAGGTCCACTCTGATTAGGAGTGATAGCACCTGTTAATGTTCCATCTATGGGTCAAATAGAACTATTTAAGCATTTAGCTGTGCGCGAACAAATGACAATGTTAAAGTGGATTTTTAGTGTTACATAGCAAAACTTGAAATCATTTAACTGTGTGTAAACAAATGAGTAATTTTGAATAGACGTATAAGTGTTAAATAAGTGTGCAAACAACTGATTAATACCAAATAGAATTATTCGTGTTAGATAGGAATACTTAAAACCGTTTGTGTGCAAACAAATGAGCTATGACTTTGTTTAAAAATTTGCCTACAAATTATAAATCATATATATATATATATATATATATATATATATATATATATATATATATATATAAACAGGATTTGGCATTAAATAACCCAAAAGGATTGATATTCCATAAAACTCAACCAACCAACTAACCAATAACTGCGCAAAAAACTCTTGAGAAACAAACTGCACAAAAATATAAATAAAATCGTTCAATGAATGTTATTTCTTAATCTCTGGGCATAAAATAACCCTAGATGAGTTGTGATGCCATTAAAATCAATCAATCAATCAAATGAAGACAAGAAGGCGCCACATAAAGACTTTTGCTCTGATTTATCCAATGGGGACAGTTCCTTGTGCCGTACCAAGATGAATTAAGTAAATAAAATATCGAGTATATTTGTCAGCTTTAATTAAAATATCTTTTTAAAAAAGAAAAAAAAAAGATTGATTAAAATATCTGGTCAGTAAAAAATAGAATGATATTTTAACAATTTGAGAAAAATCTTTTAGTTCTATATATTCTCTTAGTCTGAAATTTTTTTTACAGAATTCTAAAATTATATATTTGGTTTTCAAAGTTCGTGTTTGTGAAAATGAACTGTGTTTCTTATGTAGTTTCTTGGATAACAGCTAAAGGGCTTAAAACTAAATATTAAATAATTTCTGTATTTTCTATAATATTTGAGTATTTTGTTAATTTTTTCAATCGTTCTGATCATTTTGACCGCCCTGGGTTTTGCAGTAAATCACTAAATAATTTAATACTTTTTTTATTATCATCTCAAATAACACCAAAATTTCACAGAATAACAATTAATACCGTATTTATTGTTTGTGAAAATTATAGAATCTAAAACAACTTAGATAAAAAGTTATACCTACTTTTTCTGACGAAACTATGCCGTTCTGAACATTATAGCCGCCATTCTATATTAAAAAAGCATCTAAATTCATTTACACTAACGAAAAACGAAATTGCAATATATTCAATATGGGTTTTAATTTACACAGGAATAAGGTTTGGTATAGTTTCTTTGTTTAATGGCATGTCAAACTTTGAGGTTATTTAATGCCAAAGCCATCCCTGTAGAACAGCTGTGATACTATTTAACCCATAGCTGGGAGGATAAGGGAGTTCATACCTTTTCTCAAGGGTATTTATCCGAAAGTAAATGTAACAAAGCGACTGAAGTTCGAACTCACTAACTTCAAGGTCGCAGTTCAGCACTTTATTCATTACGTTACGCGTAGGAATAAATATACACAAATGATATAGTTGGATTACCGCAAAGAGTCAGATATGTAAGACAAGACATTCACAGGTTCCAAAGTCAGGGATGTATCAATACTCAAACCCCGTGCACATGTCTTTATCCTGGTATCCAGATCAAAATCAGCACCGTCTTTGGGGTTTGCAAGTTTATTTTCTGTCAATACACACACACACACAAACACACACACACATACACACACACACACACACACACACACACACACACACATATATATATATATATATATATAAATCCATCTGACACATTTCGATTTTCATTCTATTAATTTTTTTCTTTGCTGACCTTGTCAGAAAATCAACCAGAAAATACGAGTAAATTTAGATTTAAGCCAACAAATTACAATACTGCTGCAAATTACAATCGCACCTTCCTTGCTTCATTGATGTAAATTGGTCCATGATATGTAGAAAATCTGGAGGGATCATAGTTTCTTTTCTTTCGACATTCAGTTGAGCAAGTTCTGCTTTGACCCATGAAGTTTCTCAGATATGAAAATATTACTTAAAAAAAAAAAAATGACTCTTTTGAATTTCCCAGATTTTGCACAAAATTCTTGACTCATGATTTGGAGTGAGATCCGAAGTTATGATAAAAAAAATGACATAACATGGAAAATCATTTTGACATGTTTTGCTTTAGGAATAGCATCAAAACAAAAAGAAACAAAAAAAAAAAATCAAACAAAAAACAAACAACAAACGTCAATTTGATTTCCCGTACTGTTTTTCATTTTTTTTATACATATATATATATATATATATATATATATATATATATATATATATATATATATATATATATAATTTATTTCTACTTGAGGTAAATCCCTAACTTTAACTCGAGCAGAGTGAAAGGTGAAACCTTGGTAGATTTCTCATGATCTATTAAGTATTCATATATATATATATATATATATATATATATTAGTTAATTCTAAAACATTTTACAAAAAGTTGATTTTATTCTAAACCAAAAATAACAAAAATTCTCTTACAGTAAAAACATAATATATATATTATATAATATATAACATAATATATATAACATAATATATATATATTATATAATGATATATTTAATCATGTATGTATTTAACTCACCCCGGCAGAAGGTGACACGTGGTCAATTTTTCAAAGCAGAGTTTGAATTCAGAGTTTTCCTTTTAGATTGGTTGCCTAATCAAAGAGAACGAACTTTGCTCTACTATTTACAACATCCTATATGTCATTGTTCTTGTGGGTAGATTGTTCGCCAATAGAATGGGAGACTGTGTTTCAATCCCAGGTCGAGTCATACCAAAGACTCAAAAGTGGTACTTGATACTTCCTTGCTTAATGCACAATACTATAAGCTTCCTATCAAGGGTAGTTGAGCAATCCAGGGAAAGAAGTAGCGCC
>CAUZXS010000931.1:0-25464 GCA_963585895.1 Sepioteuthis lessoniana
TCTCCGTCAGATTTCCAGCCTGGGCGTAAAGGCACAAGCCATAATTGCTGGTGCTTCTTACGCTTTCTGGGATATATTGTTACCGACTACAGAAGAAGCCGTCGCCCTTACAAAAAAGTCTTTAGAAAATAAAGAATATTTCTTTAGAACTGAATACATGGGGCGACGGCGGACCACGGTATCAATATACGAGGTCCCGAGCTACCTTCGAGACGCAAATTTAGCCGCGTACATGCTACAATTTGGCGACATCGTCTCTGCGACACACGATGGAATGCGTGGGGAATGGAGGTTTGACATAATGTTAGATATGAAAACCTTCTACTCCGTTCCCAACTGGTTGGAGGTGGAAGGGCGCAGGCTTCCCGTAATAGTATCGGGAAGGAAACCCGCCTGCTGGCACTGTGGCGAGATTGGTCACCTCTCCGCAGTTTGCCCGGGGAAGAAGGCCCCGAAGAAGCCCGACCACAATCATGATACCCTCTCACCTGTGGTTAAAATAAACACGGAAAAGGAGGCTCCCGTAGTCTCGCCCACACCAGCGGGTAAGAAAAACCCCACTCCCCCTTCGTCCCCTACGGTTAATTCCGAAGAGGCGAAGGCTGAGTGGCTGACTGTGGGAAAAGGTGGGAGGAAGCTCCAACCTGAGGATCCTCGCTCCCAAAAGTCGGCCCAGGTAGGCACCGACAGTTTACCCCCCTCTAAAAAGTCCAACAGTCCACCCCCCACATATGCTCAAAAATCATCCCCCCCAAAAAACAAAGGCCCACCCAAGACCCCACCTAAACAGCGTACACCTCCCAGGGTCAGATCTTTCAGCCCAGGCCGGGAGAAATTTGAACAACTCCTGGAATTTAAAAAGCGGCTGGACCTGGAGCGGAAATCGTCTCCACGACCAGGGCCCTCTCATTCCACACCTTCATCACCTAGACATCCTAGAACCATTCGTCCACCACCAACCACACCACCCCACGGATCCATGCCTCCGCCGCTCATGTCAGTCCTAGTCCAAAAGAAAAAGGGACCCACCCCCCCTCCGCTGCCGGTGGAGTCACCACCAACTAAACCAGCACCACCAGCAACAGCAACCTCATCATCACCATCTACAACTCCCAAGAAACGGCAGCGGAGCTCGTCAATCGACAGCTCGGGGGATGAGGTCCCTAAACATATAAGAAAACGAGACAAACCACGTCATCACACCGGATCAAACATCTGCCGGGTGGATGAGGGGGCCCTGGATCGTCTTCATAAGGTCCAGCCGCAGCTGTTGAAAGACTTAAGGGTCCTCCACAACTTCAAAGAAGTAAACGGTTGCAATGTGGAGGACCCAAAAAAATTCCCCAATGCATGGATCACCACAGTCATTCGGAAGGGCCGAGGGTCGGAAGGGGTAATGAAGATGTTAGGCGAGGCAAACGAGGCCCTCGGCCCTATATCATACATAAAGGACGATCTTTTATCATGTAAGGGGCTCGTTGGGAGGGTCCCTGTTGTATTGCACCCATCCCTTTATAGGGCTTTGAAACTAACTTTTCCGCGGGACGTCGGGGGTCTCGCTCATGACGGAGCCATCGATGGCCACGGGATCCATGAGCCAGACCGTCGGAGTCCTGACCCCAGCCATGTTCAGTCCGGGCACTCAACCCCTGTAATGTTCATGATGGATCTAAGATTGGCTAGCATAAATGGCCGCGGCCTGAGGTCGGATTCTAAACGATCCCAATTATTATTATACCTCCAGCGTCGCGGCATTGATATTTGTTGTTTACAGGAGACTCACTTTGACTCCAACTTCCATGAAGGTATTCTGGCGAAGGACTATTTGTCTTTCTCAGCATGCTTTGATAGTCGTTCTAGAGGTGTCACCTGGCTGGTAAGTAGACGTTTGAACGCTTCGTGTGCTCTTGTTCTTTCAGATCCGGCGGGCAGACTTTGTGTTCTGGATATTACCATAAAGGATAAGGCGTTTCGAGTGATTGGGGTTTATGGACCCAATGCTACCAGTGAGCTTCCCGCCTTTTTCCGGCGCATCGGGCCGTACGTCGTGCCGTCAAAGCGGGTAATTTTAGTGGGAGATTGGAACGCCGTCCTTGATCCCAACTTAGATAGAGGGGCTTCTAGTGCGGGTACTAACTCCTTGGATGCCAGACATTTCCGCGAGTTTGTCCAGAAATTTGATCTGGTGGACAAATTTCGCGAAAGGCATCCAAATAAGATAGTTTGGACTTGGACCGGTAGGGGCGCCTCGGCCCAGCTGTATAGCTATTTGGACCGAGTGTTAGTTAAGCGAGTCGACTTAGACTATATAGGTGGTCCAAGTTTTGAGCCATATAAAGATTCCGACCACAAATTTTTATGTGTGTCGATTAGGTTAGATAAGGCTAGATGTAGGATGTCTGGTTACTGGAAGTTCAACCTCTCCCTTTTGGCGGAGACTGACTTCCGGAACCAGCTAGAACTAACGATAAAGCGGGAATTGACGGGGGCTATTATGGGAAATAGGTGGTGGGCTAATCTTAAGGATAGCATTAGATCCTTTGCTGCCGACTATAGTAGGAGACTCAAGTCAGCTAGGGTAGCGGAGCAAAGGTCGATTAAGGATAAGCTAGATAGGGCGGTGTTGGCGGGAGATAGTGGGCAAGTTAACGTAGCTAAGGCCGAGCTGGCCTCCTTGCAAATTAAGGAGTACCAAGCTCTGGTAGTTAGGGCTAGGTTAAAGAGAATGTCCTGCGAGGCGACGAATATGGCCCAGGAATTGCGGGCCGAGGAACTCAGGCATGCTACTGATCGGCATATCGCCAGTGTCACGTCGCCGGAGGGGCTCCGTCGAACTACAAACGAAGCCATCTGTGGGGAGTTTCGGCAGTATTTCGTGAAGCTTTTCACCAGGGAGCCCGGACTGAGTTCTGCTCAGTTTGACGCCTATCTTGCCGACTTCCCGCGCCTTTCGGCGACTGAAGCGGCTGGGTGTGAGGGGCTCATAAAGGAGGAGGAGATTCGGGTTGCACTGAAGTCGGTCGGGTTGGATAGGTCCCCCGGAATTGATGGTCTGCCCTACGAAGTGTACTTGAGGTTGTCGCACATGTTTGTCCCCTTGCTGGCAACCATCTATAACAACTGGATGAGGCAGGGTACTATACCCAGACGCTTCACCAGGGGTATAGTGAAGTTGCTACGTAAGAACAAACATGGTGGGGATGGGATTAGCAACTTTCGCCCTTTAACGATGTTAAATACGGACTTAAAGATTTTGGCGAAGATCTTGGCAAACCGCTTGCAGACTGTCCTGCCTAGTCTGATTTGCCCCGAGCAGACTTGTGCTGTGAAGGGTAGGACTATCCAGGACAGTCTTCATCTGGTCCGCACGATCGTAGAAAAAGTCGACGGAAATGCCGCGCTGATCAATTTAGATCAGTCCAAGGCCTTCGATAGGGTTGACCATGCTTTTCTGGAGGCTGTCTTGTCTTCGGCTGGCTTCGGGGTTGATTTTCGCACCTGGATACGTCTCCTTTATGCGTCCCCCGGAGTCATGGTGGAGGTGAATGGGGTAAGGTCGGAGCCCTTCACTCTGACTCGATCGATTCGTCAGGGTTGCCCGTTATCGCCCATGTTGTACATCCTGGCGTTAGAACCTTTTCTACGCAGGATAAAGGCGAACCCGGTCCTACGCGGCCTCACGTTACCTGGCGCCAGTGAGGTTGCCAGGTACACTGCATACGCTGACGACGTCAGCGTGCTTGTAACGAGCAGTGCCGAGGTGGAGGAGGTGAGCAAAGAAATCGGAAGGTACGAAGCTGTAACAGGGGCCAAGATTAACCGCGATAAGTCTGTCGGCTTGCGGTTGGGCTCGTGGAAAGGCTGTGCTCTTCCCGGCCCCTTCACTTGGAAAGACGGTCCGTGCAAGATACTCGGCGTCTGGTTTGGGCCTGATCTCCAATTGGAGAAAAATTGGTCGGAAGTACTGGATAAGGTCGTAGCCGCAACTGAGTTGTGGCTGCGTAGAAGGCTTTCCCTCAAGGGTCGGGCTGAGGTGTGCAGTTCGCACATCTACTCCCTAGCCGTATACCGACTTTCAGTGCTTCCTATCCCGGCCACCATCCTATTCAAGCTGGAAAGGATTCTCTTCCAGTTTCTCTGGGCTAAGAGACATCCTTTGGTGCGACGGGAGATCTGTTACCTTCACCCTTCTGAAGGCGGTCTAGGAGTACCTAACGTCGAGGTACGACGCCATACTTTGCGTCTTACTTTCCTAGACCGGATGTGTTCACGGGACACAGCGACGGGAAGCGTCTGGAAAGAAGACGCTAGACAATCTTTCCCGTCGCTAAGAAGCGTGCATTTTGCAGATGGGGAGGCCCATCGGTTGCCCAGATGTGAATGCCCCTTCTATCGCGAGTGCCGGCATGCTTTGAAAGTTCTCTCTCGGCTGCAGACAGGTCTCTCTGACAGCCGGCCGTTGTCGAGTAGGGCATTATATCGATGTTTAGTGAGGGGGGCCGCTAGCGATGGTCTGATTGGCGAGCTCGGTGTGACGGAGGCGGAGGGTCGCTTACTGTGGCCTTGGGCCCCCAGGATGAGGTGCCTCAATAATGACGAGGCTTCCCTCACCTGGCTGGTCATTCGGAATGCCCTCTGGGTCGGCAAGAAATTGTTTGCAGCGCAACAGGTCATTTCGCCTGAGTGCGGCCGGTGCGGTGATTTGGAGGAGACTATTAGTCACACCTTCTTTCATTGCCCGGTCGTACGGCCGCTGTGCAAGCTTCTTGAAGGCTACATGGTCCGCATCCTCAATGGAAAGTTTTTTGTCCTGGAAGCCAGTTCTGTGTGCAGCAATGTGGTGCCGAAGTTGAACAGACAGGAACATTATGTGTTTCTCTGCTTACTCGGCGTTATGCGTGTCGTGATTTGGACGACGAGAAAGAAGGAACTCTTTGAGGATGAGTCTTTTTCTCCTCAGACCCTGGTGGCATTTTTTAAACACCAAATTAAAGTCAAAATCCGGTCTGAGAGAAAAAGACTCTCTTCACTGGAGTTTGGCGAAAGGTGGGTGACTGTTGCGCGCTTGTGTCGCGTGGTAGGAGCCAACCTTATTTTCACCTTGGACATCCCAGGGTCCTAAGAATATTGCGTTACCGGAAGGACGCGACCACCCAGCCCAGGTAAGTTAGAATTTTTTTAGGCCATTTTTGATTTAGTTTGTTCCTAATTTAGTTAACTTAGCTAGAGTATGCAAGGTCATTGGGCCCCCCCTTTTTTTGTCCCCTTCTTTTGTTTTACTCTCCCTTCCCTTCCCCTCTGTTAGATGACAGGAATTGGAGTTCTCCAGGAGTGCGATGGAGGGCTTATGTTAATTCATATTCATTGTTTACTTATATTTTATACCATTTATTTTTCTTATTTAATTATTTTTCCTCCTCCGACACTATTTTCGACTGGTTAACTCCTCTTTCTGCCATGTTTTAGTACGTGGGGGGGACCCCATACTAACCATCATAATGTATATATGTTTTCTTCATCTTTCGTTTTTAGGGGAGTTTTTAATAAATGTATATAGTGTTCGTTTATTTCTTTTCAATTGCTCCCCTCCCCCTCACTTTGTAAATATGGGATTAAGCTTAGAAGTCCATAGAGCAGTAGTGTTGTTTTGGTGATTGATGTTTTTGGTGAATGCAGTATGATAGTGATATCTTTAATTGAGGTATTTTGGTGTTTTTTAATTTGGAGATATGTATTGGTCAGTGAATGAGTCTAGTTAAGTTAGAGATTAGGATAGTGTTGACCAGCCTTCCCCCCCATTTTTAGGCCTTGTGCCATATTTGTATTTTCCCATTTTTAAAAATACAATAAATAGTCTCTTCGACAAGCCAGACACGTTCGTGCGCGCTTCGAATGCCCAGGTACGTTACCTTCACAAACGCAGACAAAAGAAATTTCATAACAACGAGAATGCGAAACAAAATAAGTTTTATAGCATAAAACATGCCAAGAAAAATCAATAGAAAGTAGCAATGTTCAAATATGTTTGTTATGCATATATGTGTGTGGGTATATATATTACAAATGTTATGCGAATGGGAGGGGTGTTGTTCAAACATATCTGTGAGTACGTGTGTTTGTCGTTAAGACGGAAAGAATCAAGGATGAGCATGTCCTATTTATATATATGTATGTGAGTGTATGTACGCGTGTACTAAAAAGTAAATAGCAACGGAGTATGTGCCAGCCTCCTGACTGAATGTGTGTGTATGTATATGTGAGGCGACATTGAATTCCTAGAGAAGATGAGTTGTTTGAATCTAGTTTCGCTGGCTGTAAGTTCTCCCAATTTTGGCTGTGTTGCTGTCAAGGTGTCTTGCGCTGTGGCTAGCTGGGATTGCTGAAAATGTCGGAGACTGTGTGGGCGAGTGAGAGGGTGAGGGAAAAAGAGGAAGTTGCTTTCGAAATCGTGAAATATATAGGTTTCCTAGGCACGTGACTGACTCCAAATGTAAGATTCATTTTTATGCAGGACAAGTTCCTTTGGGATTGCAAATGCACGGACGTAGTTGAAGACATCATCACGTGACTACTCTGTTCAACTAGGTTCGTGAAACTACTTCGTTTATTTTGGCGTCTATTTTCTTTCAGGAACAAGTATTTTTACACGTGAGTTTTGGATCCTATTTTCCCAGAATTTTCCACTTCGTGTGCTCTTCGCCGACTGGTCTAAAAATATAGGAGTGTAAATCTTATAACATAAATCTTATAGGATATAAAATCCTATATTTTACAACCAATTGGTGAAGCACAAATAAGTAATAAACACTCACACTTTAAACGGATCAGAATCATTAAAACAAAACTTTTGTAGAAAATTAGGATCCAAAATTAAATAAGTGGTGTCTGGAATCTGATTTACGCCCGCTGCTGGAGTGATTTCTCGCACAGACCTAAGAAGCTTTCGTTTGAAGCCGGTAACCTGTTTAGGAGATCTATTTATCTACGTTTGCGGCAGCAATAGACAGACGGTCAGCGACCGTACATATGAACACTTCACAAAAGTCCTCTCAAGTAACCACGACACACATTCTCACATGGACATGCGAATAACAATAAAATTTCCATCACCATGACGACACACTCGTCAAATGAAATTTCACACATACCGAAAAATATCTAAAGACGTTTTCTCGGTTTACTTTCTTTTGGAACCACCTCAATCAGAATTTACCTATCTCCACCCCCATACACATTCAGTCAGCAGCCAAACATAGACTTTGCTAATATGTTTCACACTCATGCACACACATATACATACATTATATTGATTGATACTACTTGTTAACAAGACTATTGATGAACTTTTGGCCACAACATAACAAAGAAAAAATTACTTCGTAAATTACAAATCTTCATGTGTGTATAAATGTATAATTATTTCAATCTGGTTTTCCCCTTCTCTAGAGAAAAATCCTTCCTTCCCGCTGTTTTCATAAATTTGTGTTGTGTTTCTGGACAGTGTAGTACGTTGTCAAGAGCGGGCGTAAATAACAACGTGAAATCGATTCTTGAATTTGCTTTCAAAAACTCCTTTCTTTTCCACATACACCTCACACTAGAGACAATAACCGAATCCCACGAATTCTACCAATTCTATGTGTCGGTATGCTACGATGGATTTCGCATGTCAGTTTCAAGGCGTATTGACTCGAGCGCTTCTGTCCCTCGTGTCCTGCGCTTTTCCTTCTCTCTCTCTTTCTCGCTCTCTCTCTCTCTTTCTCCTTCCTTCCGTCTTTCTCCTTCCTTCCGTCTCCCTCCTTCCTTCATTCCTTTCTTCCTTCACCAAGTTGTAACAACACTTTCGTCGGTCGACTCACTCAGAAAGAATCATCGCTTCTAGCCGTCACCGTGCGTATTTTACGTTCGCGAGATCTCGCAAGAATTTGCGTACGTGCAAATTACCTCTCGCTGGTTCGAGATCTCCCATCGTCAAATATGCTTGAGGCAGCCATATCTGTTTCTTGCTTCCGCTCTACAAGCCAGACACGTCCGTGCGGGCTTCGAATGTCCAAGTACGTTGCGTCCATTACATTCACAGACAGGACACTCGAAATTTAATTTTTTTCTTTTTTTTAATCCGTGTAGTCTGGTCCCCAGAGACACTTATCTGATGGTGATACTGACATATACTTTGTCATTGTCCCTAGAGATACAGTGGCAACATTTCTATTCAAAATCTTCCTAGATTACAAAATATGAATGTCAATAGATCAAATGAAAGAAAACGATCTCACCCAAAAAGGCAAGAAGTAAATGATATATATGTATTTTAAATGGCCCTCGATGAGATGATGGAGAAAAATAGAGATTCACTTGTTTCCGAAACAAAAGAAGTGGTAAATTAAATAGTTTCGGAATCCTGATTAGAAAGAATACTCTTTTAACTAAGAACATGCATTTTCATTCCGTCCGGCGCAAAATCAATCTTGATTTTAGAGCCGATCACGTGACATGGTTAACTATATATATTATACGTTTTTCATAACTTGTTCTCTCATTCTTTGCCCTTCCAGGTAACGACACCTAGCTCCAGATAACTTGACAGTTCTCTCTCTCTCCCGCTCACTCACTCACAAACACACACACACACTCTCTCTCTCTCTCTCTCTCTCTGTGATAGAAACGTATGGAATACTTCAGACTGCTTTTAGAGCATCTTGCATGAATCGAGCATGAGTTTTTGAGTGGCATAATAGATTCAAGGAAGGTGGGGGGGTGGGAGGAGTTGATTGGGCAAGGTAATAAACCTTGACCAAGGAAGAGATTCCGTCGGAAGAGGCCAGCAACTCTTCAAATCGGGTCAGTGGCATTTCCACCAATCCAAAACTCCATCCTTGTCACAGACAATAGTCTGAGAGCAAGATGGGCATCAAGACATTTTCCTAGCCTCCCTATCGTGCAGACCTTGCTCCCAGTGACTTTTGGTTATTTCCCTAAGCTCAAAGGCTGTTGTTATAAGACAATTGAGGAGATGAAAGAGGCTGTGACGAAGGTCATTGACACGCTCACAGAAGAGGACTTCCAGAAGTGCATTGCAACCGGAGGAGTACTTCGAAGGGGACTAGAGTTTCATGTGTGTAAAAGTGCCAATACGAAAAAAAGTCTGGAAACTTATTTAATGATCCTCGTAACTTGATTCTGATTTGGTTTTAAGGAACTTGAATCATCAAGTATGAAGATTTGGTTTAAGGAACTTGATGATGAGTATGAAGATTTGGTTTTGAGGTGAGGATAAAGATTTCGTTTGCTAATGAGGGTTTAGTTTGAAATAACCTGATTTTGATTATGAAGATTTAGTTTTATGGGGATGGGGATGAAGATATGGTTTTAATAACTTGCTGATAAGGATTTGGTGTGGGATAAAATGATTTTCATGATGAAGATTTGGTTTTAAGGAACTTGATGATTAGAATTAAGATGCGGATTTGGTTTCATATAACTTGATTTTATGACGAAGTTTTGGTTTTTTAATTAACTTCGTGATGAAGATCTAGTTTAAAATAAATAATTTTCCTGATGAAGATTTCAGTTAAAGTAATTTGATGAAGACTTGGTATTAAGGAAATTGATGATGAGGATTTGCGTTGCAAATAACTTCTTCATTCAAGTTACATAAAACGAAATCTTCATAATCATGAAGATTTCGTTTTGTGTAACTTGAATGAAGAATTAGTTTTAAGGAACTTGATTGTAAGAAGGAAGATTGAGTTTTACTACTTGAGGATGCGGATGAAGATTTGGTTTTAAGTAATTTGATTATGTGGATTACGATTTAGTTTTAAGGAAGTTAATGATGGGGTTTGAAATAACTATTTTGATGAAATAAATTTGGTTTTAAGTAATTTGATGATGAGGATGAATATTTGGTTTTAAGTAAGTTCATAATGAGGATGAACATTTAGTTTTAAGTAGCTTTGTGATGAGGATTTGTGTACTATACCTGCCGTCAGCATTTTGATATTGTTGTTACCTTACTTACATTCTTATGTTGATGAATCGCTTATTCAGGGAAGGTTTTGTTAAATAAATCCTTGTTAAGTAATACCTGTCTTGTCAACTCATTTTAATTTATTTAAAAAAAAATTTAACAGCATGGAAAAATAACTTGGTAAATTGTCAAGTATGTTTCACATCTTTCATTATCAAGTAGGTTTTATCTTTCCTAACTAACATTGTCAATTAAGATTCACTGTCAAGTAAGTTTAATTGTCAAGCAAGCTTCTATTCATTCTATTCGTTCTATTATATATTTATTATGTTATCTAACAAATTTACATACCCGTTCATAACTTTGAATTTTCACTAGAAGACGTGTGAAAATAGAGCTAAAATGACTACTTTTTAACAATGTTTTACTTATTTTAGCTAGTTTAATCCGTGCTTTTAGTTTAGATAACCGTATATATAGTAAGCTCATGAACATGCTTATATGAAAATCGAGATTTGCGATGTAATTTGACAAAAACGATTACTTTTCCAAGATTTGTCTGTCAGTTTCATCGTATAAATAATTAGTTTTTCATGATAGTTCACGTACTGTTTCTAGTATAAATTTCAGTGTTTTTCAAAGGTTTTATTTATGTTAACGTGTGCAGATAAATATGTTTATGACAAGAAGTATATTTGCAATGTTATTTAACTAAATTTACATACCCGTTCATAACTTTGAATTTTCACTAAAAGACGTATGAAAATAGAGCTAAAATGACAACTTTTTAACAATGTTTTACTTAGTTTAGCTAGTATAATCTTCAGCGTTTTATCCGTACTTTAAGTTTAGCTAACAATATATATCGTAAGCTCATGCACATGCTTATATGAAAATCGAGATTTGCAATAAAATTTGACCAAAAACGATTGCTTTTTAAAGATTTTTCTGTTAGTTTGATAGTATGAATTTTTCATGATAGTTCACGTAGTGTTTCTAGTATAGATTTCAGTGTTTTTCAAAGGTTTTATTTATGTTGACGAATATATCGTGTGCAAATACATATGTTTATTACAAAAAGAATATTTGCAATACTATTTAACTAAATTTACATACCCGTTAATACCTATGAATTTTCACTAAAAGACGTATGAAAAAAGAGCTAAAAAACCTAGTTTTTAACAATGTTTTACTTAGTTTAGCTAGTAAATTTTCAGCGTTTTATCCGTGCATTTAGTTAAGCTAACCCTATATATCTTAAGTTCATGCACGTTAGGGTAGGTCGATTTTGGAACTGTAAAAATAATAATGCGGTGAAAGTTGCAAAATAACATCAGAAATTACCCCACGAAATATTTTTTTCCAAAATTTTGTATTTTTTTGCGAAATCGCATTTAAAGACATAATATTTTGTGATTTTAGTCGTGATATCGGTGACGCTGGAAACCTGTATCCATAAAAATTAAAACTGAGACTAAAGGAAAATTAAATAATTAAATTTATTAAATAATTGATATTTTTAAGTTTATTATCCATTTTCATATTATGTTTAATTAAATGACCAAAAACCAAAATAAAATACATTAAAATATATAGTTTAAAATACGAATAACGACTTACTAAACCTCGTTTTATTTACTGGATATTTTTTCGGCTTTCACCGGTGGTAAATATCTCTCCGGAATACTTCGGTTTGTTTATGTTTTTTACCCTAATTAACGCAAATATATATATTTCGCAAAGTAGACATACTATTAAAATATCTAAACATTTTATAATTATTGTAATCTATTTATATTTTAAAATTTAGTGTTTTTTTAAGTGAAAAGTCGGTTTACGGGTTAATTTTGGAACTAAACAGTACAATGCTGTTGTTTGGTAAGTAAACATTATTACTTTTTTTAATGAATTTCGAAATTTATTTACAATTTTTTAAAAACATCTTCGTGTATTTTAAGACAATATATATATATATATCCTTTTTACAGATATGTTGATTAAAAAATGGCAGGAAAAAACACTGAAGTTTCCACTCGAAGTAAAGGTGCAATAAAATTCTCAGGTTTACCATCACCATTGGATAAAACTGAGCCACGAACTTGTCGAAAAATAATTCAATACAGCTATTTTTTAATGAACACTTATCACCACCTTTCTTGTTTAGGTATTTCTAAATTAATAGCAAAGGACGTGATAGATATTTAGAAGGCTGTCAACCCTCGTTTGCCTTTGTTAAATGAAATTAGTGTTGTCAACAAGGTGAAAAATTTATGCTTTCAGAAGGCAAAGCAAATAAGTAGAAAACATCTACCTGCTGCCCAAACAAAATTCTGGAAGGAAAAGTTGGATACATTTTTTGATATATCATCATGTTCGTGCAACCTGCCAATTTTAAGTTGTGACAATATTAATGTCAAATGCACCAAAGAAAATTGCCAGACTAAGCACATCATTTGCACTTGTCCTCTGACAAAAAATCCAATAAAAAAGTATGAAGATATCCCCACCAATAGCTTCAACATTATATGTTCAGGGTGATTCTTCCCATTCTTACTCATCTTCTCCAAGTGATGAAGCAGAGGATTGTAAACAGCTAGATAGTCCTCTCCAATTGCCTTATAACCTCAAAAAATTTCCATGGTATGCTCTTGAATCAGTTAGGGGTGATATATTTTCTAATCTTGGAGCCAGCCTTGCCCATGCCTTGCTCTTGGATTTGAGGGCTATTGGCCTTTTTATCCTTAATATAGATATAAAGAATATCTATATGGATAAATGTAAAATAGAGCAAAGGCTAAAGTGAAAACAAATGCCAATGAAAAGCATCATGAAAATGTGGAGAATCTTCTTTGTATAGGTGTTGATGGGAGGAAAAAGACACACTACACTACAAGGAATCAATGGAGGAAAATGGAAGTAAAATTCTGAAAAAAGCCTAAGGACCTGAATGCCACTTGACAATCACAAAGGAGACACCAAATGAGAGTATATATTTGACTCACAGGGTTCTTCCTGATATTGGTGCAACTGGTACACTATTAAGGCTGTCCTTGTTGACAACACGAATACAAATACAGGCTGTGAAGGTGGACTTGTTACACTTTTAGAAAAAAAATAAAAATAAATCTTCACGCAATTGGTTGCTCCTTACATCAAAATTAACTTCCATTTAGAGCTCTATTCAAACATTTAGATGGCACCACAAAAAGCCACACTACATTCAATGGTCCATTGGGTAAATTATGTGCAAATGATTGCCATGATTTACCCCAAAAATCTTTTTCAGCTGTCGAGAATCCCCTGGAGTTTCATTTTGGAATGAAAGATATGGATAGCCTTAGTCGTGACCAAATACTATTCTATGAATATACAGTTGGTATTTCTATAGGTAAGGTGGACCCTAGATTTGCATCGTGGAAAATTGGTCCATTAAACCAGGCAAGGTGGTTAACTTTGGCCATCAGGCTCATGTGCCTATGGACTCGTGGGGCATATCCACAGAATCTTTCGACCAAAATATATAGTTTGATAAATTTTATTGTCAATGTTTATGCTATTTGTTGGTTTGATATAAAAAAAAGTAACAAGTTCCATCACCAGCAAATTTATATTTACAATATGATTAACAGGATACGAAAGAAACCAATTGAGGTTCAAAGGATTACATTAAAAAACCTCCAGTATAATGCCTTGGCATTACTTCTGGAGAATGTTTTATTTTCAATGGTGCAATTTGATGAACCTGAAGTGAGAGAAGAGGGTATAAAAAGAATTTTGGCCATTAGGTACATTTATATTTATTCATACAGAACTGGTTGAAGTACTTGTGCCAATTTATTGAAACATTTTAAAGATTACATCTGATTTCACCAAATATTATTAAAGCAGAAAAAATTGCATTTAAAAATTAAACTCAAATTATTTTTTATATTCTTTCAGAAGAGGGAAGCCAGTCAAGAAAAAAATTTAAAAGATCCCAATGATCAACTTTAAAGCTGTGCACTGGACTGATTTAAATGATTTGTCAGTAAATGGAGTCTGTGAGCCACCACTCACAATAGACTTTTCTGACGATGAATTACAGAATTCATTGTTAACTGGTGAAAAAACCAACTTGCCAGATTTCCTTCACATTCCCAAGGTGTGGAACGGGCAGTTAAGTTAGTAACGGAGGCTTCTCAATCCGTGTATGGCTTTGAAGCAAGGCACCAGCACATACTTGCAAAAGTTTTGTGCCAACAATTGAGACCAGCGTTTTGATTCCATATATTAAAAATTATTAAACAATTATTTGTTTTTCCATATTTGTTTACTTGTTGTATTTCAATTCATATCAGGAAAAAGTTTTTTTTCAATATATTCGAATACTACTGCTTGAAAAATAGCATTTGAGATTCGACACAGGTAAAAAAGGGTGGGGTAGGGGTTCAATTTTCAATTTGAAGTTTTGTTATAATTTATTTATTATATTTCCATAAAATAAAATAAGATTTCCTAATTTAAATACAGAAATTGTTTGGTTTTTACATCAATATTTAGGCCAAGTCTGGCAAAATCGACGACTTTTCAGTACGTGTTTATTCAAAATCTTTCATGCCAAATTAAAAAAAAACCGTTGAAGATTCAGATCTAATTTTTGGTATGAGTGTTTAATAGGTATATACACATATTTCAGTGCATTATTCTTTTTGATATTTAAAAAGAAGTGAAAAATCAACCTACCCTAATGCACATACTTATATGAAAATCAAAATTTACAATGTACTTTGAAAAAAAAAGATTACTTTTGCAAGATTTTTCTGTTAGTTCGATTGTATAAATGATTAGTTTTTCATGATGGTTCAGGTTGTGTTTCTAGTAAAAATTTCAGTGTCTTTCAAAGGTTTTATTTATGTTAACGTGTGCCCATACTTATGTTTATGACAAAAAGTATATTTGCGATGTTATTTAATTAAATTTACATACCCGTTAATAACTATACATTTTCACTAAAAGACGTATGAAAATAGAGCTTAAATGACAACATTTTAACAATGTTTTACTTAGTAAAATCTTCAGCGTTTTATCCCGTGTTTATAGTTAAGCTAACCGTTTATATCGTAAGCACATGCACATATTTCTAAGAAAATCAAGATTTAAAATGTAATCTGACCAGAAAAAATTATTTTTCCAAGATTTTTTGTTAGTTCGATTTTTCTGTTTATTCCATTTTTCGGTTACTTCGATAGTGTAAATGATTAGTTTTTCATGATAGTTCACGTAGTGTTTCTCGTATAAATTTCAGTGTTTTTCAAAGATTTTATTTATGTTAACGTATATATCGTGCGCACATACATATGTTTATGTCAAAAAGTATATTTGCAATGTTATCTTACTAAATTAACATACCGGTTAAAAACTTTGAATTTTCACTAAAACACGTATGAAAATAGTGCTAAAATGACTGCTTTATAGTTTTACTTAGTTTAGCTAGTATAATCTTCAGCGTATTATCTCGTGTTTTTAGTTAAGCTAACCGTATACGTAAGCCCGTGCATATGATTATAATAAAATCGAGATTGGCAATGTAATTTGACCAAAAACGATTACTTTTTTAGATTTTTCTGTTAGTTTGATAGTGTAAATGATTAATTTTTCATGATAGTTCACATAGTGCTTCTCGTATAAATTTCAGTGTTTTTTAAAGTTATTATATATGTTAACGCATATATCGTGTGCAGATACATATATTTATGTCAAAAAGTATATTTGCAATGTTATTTTACTAAAATTGACATCATCATCATCATCATCATCATATCGTGCTGGCAGCACGGATATCCCTGACCCTCTCTCGCCACTCCTCCCTATCGTTCATCGCCCTAGGTAGGTCTTCAGGACAACAACCTGTATCCTCACATAGCTGCTGAATGTACGTTCGTGCTGGTCGTCCTGCTTTTGCGCGGCCATGTGTGGGGATCCATAAGAGTACATCTCTTATGAGTTCATCTCTGCTTCTCCAGACCCGTTCATAACTTTGAATTTTCACTAAAACACGTATGAAAATAGAACCAAAATGACTACTTTATGACAATCTTTTACTTAGTTTATATACAATAATCTTCAGCGTTTTATCTCGAGCTTTTAGTTAAGGTAACAATATAACGTAAGCCCGTGCATATGATTATAGTAAAATAAAGATTTGCAATGTAATTTGATCAAAAACGATTACTTTCCCCAGATATTTCTGTTAGTTTGATAGTGTAAATGATTAGTTTTTCATGATTGTTCACGTAGTGTTTCTCGTAAAATTTTAGTGTTGTTTAAAGTTGATAATTATTTTAACGTATATATCGTGTGCAGATACATACGTTTATGTCAAAAAGTATATTTGCAATGTTATTTTACTCAATTGACATACCCGTTCATAATTTAGAATTTTCACTAAAACACGTACGAAAATAGTGCTAAAATGACTACTTCTTAACAATGTTTTAATTAGTTTATATACAATTAGCGTTTTATCTCGAGCTTTTAGTTAAGCTAACCGTATATATTGTAACCCATGTATATGATTATAATAAAATCTAGGTGTGCAATGTAATTTGATGAAAAACGATTACATTTCGAATATTTTCGAATATTTTTCAGTTAGTTTGATAGTGTAAATGATTGTTTAGGAAGTGTAATTTGACGAAAAACGATTACTTTTCGAATATTTTTCAGTTAGTTTGATAGTGTAAATGATTGTTTAGGAAGTGTTTCTAGTATAAACTTCAGTGTTTTTTAAAGTTGTTATTTATGTTAACGTATATATCGTGCGCACATACATATGGTTATGTCAAAAAGTATATTTGCAACTTTATTTTACTAAACTGACATACCGGTTCAAAACTTTGAATTTTCACTAAAACACGTATAAAGATAGTGCTAAAATGACTACTTTATTGTTTTGCGTAGTTTAGCTAGTGTAATCTTCAGCGTTTTATCCCGTGCTTTTAGTTAAGGTAACCATATATATCGTAAGCCCGTGCATATGATTATAATAAAATCCAGATTTGTAATGTAATTTGACCAAAAACGATTACTTTTCCTAGATTTTTCTATTAGTTTGATAGTGTAAATGATTAAATTTTTATGATAGTTCACATAGATCTACTAGTATAAATTTTAGTGTTTTTTAAAGTTGTTATTTATGTTAACGTTTATATCGTGTGCAGATACATATGTTTATGTCAAAAAGTATATTTGCAATGTTATTTTACTAAATTGAAATACCCGTTCATAACTAGTTCTTAACAATGTTATACTTAGTTTATATACTATAAACTTTAAGTTTTATCCCGTGTTTTTAGTTAAGCTAAGTGTATATATCGTAAGCCATATGATTATAATAAAATAGAGATTTGCAATGTAATATGAACAAAAACAAATACTTTTCTAAGATTTTTCTGTTAGTTTGATACTATGAATGACAAGTTTTTCATGATTGTTTACGTAGTGTTTCTAAATTAAATTTCAGTGTTTTTTAAAGTTGTTATTTATGTTTAACGTATATATCGTGTGCTGATTCATATGTTTATGTCAAAAAGTATATTTGCAATGTTATTTTACTAAACTGACATACCTGTTCCTTAACTTTGAATTTTCACTAAATCACGTATGAAAATAGAGGGAAAATGACTACTTCTTCACAATGTTTTACTTATTTCATGTGCTATAATCTTCAGCGTTTTATCCCGTGCTTTTAGGAAATCTATCCGTTAGCTCGTGCTTATAATTTCAAAATAATTTAGATTTCCAATGTAATTTGACCAGAAACGATTACTTTTTCCAGATTTCTCTTTTTGTTTGATAGTGTAAATGATTAGTTTTTCATGATTGTTTTTTTAAAAAGTTGTTATTCATGTTAACGTATATATCGTGTGCAGATACATATGTTAATGTCAAAAAGTATATTTGCAATGTTATTTTACTCAATTGACATACCCGTTGATTACTTTGAATTTTCACTAAACTACATATGAAAATTGGACTAAAATGATTACTTTTAACAGTGTTTAACTTTGTTTACATACTATAATCTTCAGCTTTAAATCCCGTGCTTTCAGTTAATACAACCGTATATATCGTAAGCCCATGGATATGATTATATTAAAATAAAGATTTTAAATGTAATTTGAGGAAATACGATCACTTTTCTTATATTTTTCTGTTAGTTTGATAGTGTAAATGATTAGTTTTTCATGATTGTTTACGTAGTGTTTCTAGTATAAATTTCAGTGTTTTTAAAAGTTGTTATTCATGTTAACGTATATATCGTGAGCAGATACATATGTTTATGTCAAAAAGTATATTTGCAATGTTATTTTACTAAACTGACATACCCGTTTATAACTTTGTTTTTTCACTAAATCACGTATGAAAATAGAGCGAAAATGACTATATCTTAACTATGTTTTACTTATTTCATATGCTATAATCTTCAGCGTTTTATCCCGTGCTTTTAGTAAAGCTTACTGTTATCCCGTGCTTATAATTTCAAAATAATTAAGATTTTCAATGTAATTTGACCAAAAACGATTACTTTTCCCAGATTTCTCTGTTAGTTTTATAGTGTAAATGATTAGTTTTTCATGATTGTTTACGTAGTGTTTCTAGTATAAATTTCAGTGTTTTTAAAAGTTGTTATTCATGTTAACGTATATATCGTGAGCAGATACATATGTTTATGTCACAAAGTATATTTGCAATGTTATTTTACTAAACTGACATACCCGTTTATAACTTTGAATTTTCACTAAATCACGTATGAAAATAAAGCGAAAATGACTACTTCTTAACAATGTTTTACTTATTTAATATGATATTATCTTCAGCGTTTTATCCCGTGCTTTTAGTTAATATAACTGTTAGCCCGTGCTTATAATTTCAAAATAATTTAGATTTTCAATGTAATTTGACCAAAAACGATTACTTTTTCCAGATTTCTCTGTTAGTTTGATAGTGTAAATGATTAGTTTTTCATGATTGTTTACGTAGTGTTTCTAGTATAAATTTCAGTGTTTTTAAAAAAAAATGTTTTAAGCTCTATAATTCCTGAAGCCTGCTAGGTGGTTCCCAACTGTAGTAAAAAAAAAAAAAAAAAAGAAAATGAAAAACCTAGGAAAAGTCCCAATACAGCAAAAAAAAAAAAAAAAAAAAAAGGCACAAGTCAGTACCATTGAAAGTCATACCTTAATGTTGGACTTTAACTAAGTTAAAACTTAAAACTTAAAACCAATATTACCCCCCCTTTTTTTTTCTTTTTTGCGTACACATGGGAAGCAGCATGATGTACGTAAAGGTATTTGAATAAACCCATGGACGACCAAACTGAATACCCAAATGGGTCCTGGACGTGAGTTTGACGACTTTACGCTCAGGATCGCTAGTTCGATCGGGGAACTACTGCTGCTCCTCTATAAGAGTGGCTTCTATAGACGAGAATAAAACAGCCATCGAAAGATAACCATGACCCACACTCAAACCACTTACACAAACCGCATCGCTCTTCGCGCGGGTAAAAAAGGGGCGCATCCTGTTGAGGTTGGAGCCCTGGCCTCGGTGTTCGAAAAATCAGCTACAGAGCTCAAACAATCAAAACTACTAAAATGCAAGCAAACGCTACAAATAGCCACGTTTAACGTAAGAACCTTAAATAGAATAGGACAACTCCCAGAGCTAATCGCATCGGCCGAAGAACATAAGATAGACATAATATGCATACAAGAACACAGATACACGCACACAGAAGATATCAAATATCACGAAACTGGCAATGGCTGGTCGCTCGCCACTGTATCCGCATGGAAAAACTCTGTCAACGCCGCAGTAGGAGGGGTAGGATTACTTATAGGAACTAGAGCACTAAAAACGCTTAATAGCGTTGAGAAAATACAACCTAGAATGATGGCAGCTACATTTAACGGAAACCCCAGAGCAACAATCATCTCATGCTACAGCCCCACCAATGTTAGTGAAGAAAATGAACTAGTCACCTTCTACGATGAGTTATCCTCATTAGTGCGTAGCATCCCGAAACACAACATGTTAGTCATTGGCGGAGACATGAATGCACAAATCGGGAAAAACGGAAACAACAAATACAGCCTCCACAACACGTCAAATAGGAATGGGCAACATCTAACAGATTTTATGATAGAAAATAGATTAGCATGCCTCAATACAAACTACCAAAAAAGAGAGGGCAAACTATGGACATACACGTACGCAAACAATACTAAAGCTCAGATAGACTACGTCCTTATAAACAAGAAATGGAAGAATAGTGCATTGAATTGCGAGGCATACTCCTCTTTTGAGGGTGTGTCCACCGATCACCGAATAGTCACGGCGAAAATACGTTTAAGCCTACGAAAAAACGCCAAACGAACAGCGACCACCAAACACTATGACTGGGCGCTATTAAACAACAAAGATGTAAGAGATAAATACGTATTAGAATTAAGAAACAGATTCGAAACACTACAAGAAAAGACGGAAAAAAGTACACCAAACGACGAATACGAAAATTTCGTCAATGCACACCTCGAGGCAGCAGCAAAATACATTCCAACAAAAATTAAAACTAAATATAGAGTCCCATGGGAAACTTTAGCGGTGAGAGAAAAACGTGCACTAGTGAAAACAGCCTCCAAAAACTATCGAAAAAACCCAACAAACACAAATGCCTTAAAACTAAAAACGGCACCATATCAATTAGCAGGCATATATATAAAGGAACAGACAGAATACATTCAAAATCAGATAGATAAGATTAGAGACTCGGTGGAAGATAAGACAATCTAGAATAGCCTGGCAAACAATAAACGAAGTGAGCAGAAGAAAGAACACAGCCAAAGCAAAACTTAAAGCAGCAAACCAACAAGAAAGAATAAAACTGTGGAAACAGCACTTCGAAAACTTACTTGGAAACCCACTAAAAATAACGCATGAACCAATCACCAGAATGATTAGCAAACAATTAGACATTAAACTAGGACCGTTCACACAAGAAGAAATCGACTCGGTTTTCAGAAAAATTAAAAATAGGAAAGCTACAGGGCTGGACGAAATTCCCCCGGAAGTATGGAAGACCAGACAATTCGACGACATACTGCTCCGACACTGCAACGCAGTATACAATCAAAATCCGATAGATAGATGGATGAAGGGATGCATACTCCCCTTCCCTAAAAAGGGGGACCTCGGATTAGCCAAAAACTACCGAGGTATAACACTTACATCCATAGCTGCCAAAATATACAATGCCCTACTACGAAACCGAATAGAACCCAAAATCGACAACATACTTAGAAAAAACCAAAATTGCTTCCGAAAAAATAGATCCACGACCTCACAAATATTAACCATCCGCAGAATCCTTGAAGGTGTACGGGCAAAGAACCTACAAGCGACATTAATATTTGTCGACTTTACCAAGGCTTTCGACTCCATTCACAGAGAAAAGATGGAACAAATCCTACTAGCGTACGGCATACCTAAAGAAACCGTAGCTGCAATAACGATTCTCTATAGAAACACCAAAGTAAAAGTACGATCACCGAATGGAGACACAGAATACTTTGACATTGTAGCAGGAGTACTACAAGGGGACACGCTGGCCCCGTACCTCTTTATCATTTGTCTAGACTACGTACTTAGAACATCGATAGACAAAATCAAAGAGAATGGCTTCGAACTGACGAAGAGAAGAAGTAGAAGATACCCCGCAACAACAATTACCGACGCCGACTACGCCGATGACATAGCGTTACTGGCAAATACACCTGACCAAGCCGAAACACTTCTGCATAGTTTGGAACGAGCGGCAGCAAGCATAGGCCTCCATGTTAATGCACACAAAACGGAATATATGTGCTATAACCAAACGGGGGACATCTCCACTTTAGAAGGAACCCCACTTAAACTAGTAGACAAATTCACATACCTAGGAAGCAGCGTCGAATCAACTGAAAAGGACATCGAAACGAGGTGAACAAAAGCATGGACAGCTATCAATAGGCTATCGATTATATGGAAATCAGACCTAACCGATAAAATGAAACGCAGTTTCTTCCAGGCAGCGGTCACATCGATACTGCTAGATGGGTGCACTACATGGACGCTAACAAAACGGCTGGAGAAGAAACTAGATGGCAATTACACAAGAATGCTGCGTTCAATCCTGAACAAGACCTGGCAGCAACACCCCACAAGACACCAACTTTACGGCCACCTGCCCCCTATCACGAAAACTATCCAAGTTAGACGAACCAGACATGCAGGACACTGCTGGGGAAGCAGAGATGAACTCATAAGAGATGTACTCTCATGGATCCCCACACATGGCCGCGCAAAAGCAGGACGACCAGCTCGAACGTACATTCAGCAGCTATGTGAGGATACAGGTTGTTGTCCTGAAGACCTACCTAGGGCGAGGAACAATAGGGAGGAGTGGCGAGAGAGGGTCAGGGATATCCGTGCTGCCAGCACGATATGATGATGATGATGATTGATGTTAAAGTATATATCGTGAGCAGATACATATGTTATGTCAAAAAGTATATTTGCAATGTTATTTTACTAAACTGACATACCCGTTTATAACTTTGAATTTTCACTAAATCACGTATGAAAATAGAGCGAAAATGACTACTTCTTAACAATGTTTTACTTATTTCATATGCTATAATCTTCAGCGTTTTATCCCGTGCTTTTAGTAAAGCTAACTGTTAGCCCGTGCTTATAATTTCAAAATAATTTAGATTTTCAATGTAATTTGACCAGAAACGATTACTTTTCCCAGATTTCTCTGTTAGTTTGTTAGTGTAAATGATTAGTTTTTCATGATTGTTTACGTAGTGTTTCTAGTATAAATTTCAGTGTTTTTTTAAAGTTGTTATTCATGTTAACGTATATATCGTGCGCAGATACATATGTTAATGTCAAAAAGTATATTTGCAATGTTATTTTACTAAATTGACATACCCGTTGATTACTTTGAATTTTCACTAAACTACATATGAAAATTGGGCTAAAATGATTACTTTTAACAGTGTTTTACTTTGTTTACATACGATAATCTTCAGCTTTAAATCCTGTGCTTTTAGTTAATATTATCGTATATATCGTAATCACGTGGATATGATTACAATAAAATAAAGCTTTTAAATGTAATTTGAATAAAAACGATTACTTTTCTTATATTTTTCTGTTAGTTTGATAGTGTAAATGATTAGTTTTTCATGATTGTTTAGGTAGGGTTTCTAGTATAAATTTCAGTGTTTTTAAAAGGTGTTATTCATGTTAACGTATATATCGTGAGCAGATACATATGTTTATGTCAAAAAGTATATTTGCAATGTTATTTTACTAAACTGACATACCCGTTTATAACTTTGAATTTTCACTAAATCACGTATGAAAATAAAGCGAAAATGACTATTTCTTAACAATGTTTTACTTAGTTTATATGCTATAATCTTCAGCGTTTTATCCCGTGTTTTAGTAAAGCTAAATTAATATACCGTTAGCCCGTGCCTATAATTACAAAAAAATTGAGATTTTCAATGTCATTTGACTAAAAACAATTATTTTTCCTAGATTTGTCTGTTAGTTTGATAGTGTAAATGATTAGTTTTTCATGGTTGTTTTTTAGTATAAATTTAAGTGTTTTTTTAAAGTTGTTATTTATGTTAACGTATATATCGTGTGCAGATACATATGTTAATGTCAAAAAGTATATTTGCAATGTTATTTTACTAAATTGACATACCCGTTGATTACTTTGAATTTTCACTAAACTACATATGAAAATTGGGCTAAAATGATTACTTTTAACAGTGTTTTACTCTGTTTACATACTATAATCTTCAGCTTTAAATTGTAGAGAAGAGGAAAATCTCATATTTTGTTTTGGCGCGCTATTTAATTCAACACTGAATTTCACCCAATCAGGATGACTTATCCCATTCAGCCCGGACCTTCATTTCCGGCTAGCAAAACGGGTGAGCGGCCTAACACACTCTCATCGGCTTGAGACGGCGACCAGAACGGACGTGTCTCTGGTCGCCCCTGCTTAGCGATGCCCTTTAGCTAAACAAGCCACCCAGTGCGGACATATCACTGTGGCTTTAACCCTAGCAGCAGCACAGCGAGGGAACCTTCTAATTTATGGATTCTTTGCGTCTAATATATTTTAGACCAAGGAATCCCAGTTGAATATGAATTAGATACGTTCAGCATGCCTTCCACAAGCACCACAAAAATTTACTATGTCGATCCGAGCGCCACTCCGCTCTCGACACAAAACTACACTGCAACTTTGAATACTTCCCTCACACGTCCAACGACACGCTGCCATTTCCAGCATCCCGCTAAGCCATTTCGTCTCAAACATCCAGCAAGCCTAAACACCACGAGTCTTGCAGCACCAAGAACAAACCTCCTCAAAGCTGCAAATAAAAACTTTCGCTGTTGTGTGTTGTTAAAGAAAAGTCTTGTAATTCATATCTGTGTGCCTTAAAAAAATAGCGTTAAACAATAACCTTTTCACCTCACCTGTGTTGTCTTCAAAACCGCTATAAAATCCCGTGATTTTAGTTATTATAACTGTTAGCCCGTGCTTATAATTTCAAAATAATTTAGATTTTCAATGTAATTTGACCAAAAACGATTACTTTTCCAATATTTCTCTGTTAGTTTGATAGTGTAAAGGATTAGTTTTTCATGATTGTTTACGTAGTGTTTCTAGTATAAATTTCAGTGTTTTTAAACGGTATAAAGTATATGAAAATGACTAAAGTATATTTGCAATGTTATTTTACTAAATTGACATACCCGTTGATTACTTTGAATTTTCATTAAACTACATATGAAAATTGGGCTAAAATGCTTACTTTTGACAGTGTTTTACTTTGTTTACATACTATAATCTTCAGCTTTAAATCCCGTGCTTTTAGTTAATATAACCGTATATATAGTCACCACGTGGATATGATTACAATAAAATTAAGCTTTTAAATGTCATTTGAGCAAAAACAATTATTTTCTTATATTTTTCAGTAAGTTTATAGTGTAAATGATTAGTTTTTCATGATTGTTTACGTAGAGTTTCTAGTATAAATCTCAGTGTTTTTAAAAGTTGTTATTCAAGTTAACGTATATATCGTGAGCAGATACATATGTTTATGTAAAAAGCATATTTGCAATGTTATTTTACTAAACTGACATACCCGTTTATAACTTTGAATTTTCTCTAAATCACGTTAGAAAATAATGCGAAAATGACTATTTCTTAACAATGTTTTATTTAGTTTATATGCTATAATCTTCAGCGTTTTATCCGGTGCTTTTAGTAAAGCTAAATTAAAATATCGTTTGCCCGTGCATATAATTACAAAAAAATTGAGATTTTCAATGTCATTTGACCAAAAACGATTACTTTTCCTAGATTTGTCTGTTAGTTTGAT
>CAUZXS010000932.1:0-12650 GCA_963585895.1 Sepioteuthis lessoniana
CTAACTCAAATCTCATCCCAATATTGTAGAATATTTCATAGTATATTGCAATGCGACCTATAAGTCCACCATGATATTTACAGTGATTCTGCCCTACCATCCTACATTTGCTTAATTATGCTTACAAATCATATCTTTATTTTATTTTCCTTGAAATGCTATGATATTGTTTTGTACATTATTTATAATCACCTATACATATAGAAATAAATAAATAATTTTTTTCTCACCTCTACTATAACAATGTTTAGATACAAATGTGTTCTCCCATCTGCTAAACAACGCCGAGTTTATCATGCTGCACATGTATCTTCACATACACTAAACATCACTTACACATCCACACACTATAATACCCAACTAAAACCTATACACACAAGCACACGTAAATATTTCTTCACAATCTTAACAGTTTTTGACTATTTTTTTTCAATTTATTCATTTCCTTTTGTTATCTGTTTGACGATTGTTTGTAAAACTTCATGAAACCAAAGGTCGCAGACAAACATCCATGGCATTAAATATATAAATCTATTTTTTTTTTCTTCTGAAACTCTGGTTTTATGAACCTTATTGTAAAGATAATGTCACAAAAAAAGAAACATTGTTGTTTTTTTTCAATCCTCTACTCACCATTCTTTCCTGATATTTTTCAATCTAGTCTAGTATATATGCATTTAATATATTTCTAATTAATTTACATTTGATTTTTCTACAGCAATGGCAGAGAGTTATTGAGTATGACCTGTTAGTTACAATGTGATAAGAAATTTTCAATTAGTTGTATTGTCCAGCAATTTTTACATGAAGAAAAGATCCTTTATTCATTAAATGTTTATTTCTTATTGTAATTTTAATTTTAATTTACTGAAAACAAGCATTTAACATTATTCTCATTAGCTTTTGTTTTTTTATATACAAGTATAGTGAGTATTCTAATATTGCACTTGGAAAAATTAATTTCTTTTAAATCCTTAAAATCTTGATACCTACTCCACATTACTCCGTCCCAACTTGGGCTTCTGGCTGAATAATATTTGAAAATGTAAAATGTTGTCATCAGTTATTTATCAGCCAACCCATCCATCCCTTCCATGTACTTCTAAGTAGCAAGACCATTATTGGCCACTCACATTTTAAGGCATTTAGAAAAAAACTTTAATAAATCACAGAAGATAAATTTGGCATTTTTTAATTTTATTTTAGGGGAAAGTTCATTTTTAAAATAAAATGTAGCAAATTGTTAATGAGTTTAATGTTTGATTCAATCTAATCATTAATAAAATCCCTCTACAATTTGGATTGTTCATAAAAATAATAAAAGAACATTAAACTTAAAATGAATTTATTTTAATTTTACAGGTTCTGAAGAGGACCAAGATGCTACTGAAATGCTAGTTGGTAATGCCCAGAACTTGATGCAGTCGGTAAAGGAAACCGTACGTGCTGCAGAAGCTGCTTCGATTAAGATCCGTGTTGATTCAGGATACACCATCCGATGGGTGCGCAAAAGGCCATGGTACACATAAACTTTCCAAAAAAGCAGTTGAAAGTCCGGATGGGGTGGGGGGAGCAAATTTCTTTGTATTTTCTCATGGCTGAGTCTATTTTAGCGGTGGAGATGGACTCAGTCAGTCTTCACCTCCTTGGGAGTGTGGAGTGAATAACTTTTAGAGCAATTGCAAAGATGTCATCATAAGATAAAAATGATGTTTTGATTCCCTGGTATTTTATTCTATGATGCAAGATGGAAAATAAAAAAAATAATCTTGGAAATAGGGAGGAAAAAGGCATTAAAAAAAAAAATCTTAACCCTCAACTAGAAACATCTACATACCACAAAAAAAAATGTTGGTGCTCATTTTACATTTCTTAAAAAAGTATTTTTAAATAATGAAATTGGAATTTTTCTTTCAATTAAAATTAGATAACTGTTTCTTACTATTGAAATTTTTAGTTTCTGCATTAATTTTTTGATAATCAGAAAAGTTTTTTTTTTAAATTTCTTTAATAAAGAATTACATTTGTTTTTTGTTGTTTTTTTTTCCAGTTCATGAGAATTCTGGTAGTGTGTAGATAATGAATTCAACAACCCAACCAAGTTAATTTTACATCTTTATCTTAACCTCTTTCTTATTTAACTCATGAATTGAATGTTGCCTTCGTTATATCTAATTTCTGTTATAATACTTAGTTTTGTTCTGTTTTTATTCGTTGGTCCAATACTTCCTTTTAATGTTTACTTCTTAAACAGCTAATATTTGTAGATTTAAAAAAATTACAACTGATTAATCTCTTCTAATGAACATTAGGAGTAAATGGAATTAAATTTCCCTTTATTTATTTTAGTTTTTATCTTCCAATCCTTTTGATTTGGTTCAGCTCATCCATTTTCTACTCAAATTGATTTAATACTTTCTGTTTTTAAACAGATTTCTTCCTTCAACTTTTGTCTGTTCCTCTTTGTTTAATGAGACTGATTTAAAAAATAATCTCCTTGATCTTGTTAGTCTTTAGGGCTTCCATAATGGATTCATCTCTAAATCTATTCAGTTGCTATTTTATAATAAAAAAATGAATTATACTTGTGATTATATTGTTATGGTTTATTGAATTTACAGGATGTTTACTGTGATGTAATCATTAACAAGCTTTCTAACATACTGATCTAATTCAGTAGTGTAATGAAGTCAATCCTTACTGAGTTTTGTCTCACTAGTGTGGGTTTGTGCCAGACTAAGCTCAGTGTTGATTTTTTATTTTTTTTAAATATGTTTGGGTTTTTTTAAGTTTTGGCTGATTAATTTAAAGTGCTCAACTGCAAAATACAGATCATTTCTGTCATAGCCATTCAAATTGTTAGGCTGCTCTTATTAACCTGATCTACTCAGTATTGTTTTTAATAAAGTACAGCTGTATTTAACTTTTAAAAAAAGACGCCTTTAGCTGTCCCATAATTTAGAGATCAATTCACGAGAAAGTGATAAGCATAAAACTCCATATAAAGTCTGCCTCGTTAACCGTTTTACTAGCAATTGTTGTTTGCTTCAACTTCGCCCCCCACCAAAAAAAAAAGTGGGATTAAGTTAATGATAATAAATTTCAAAATCCCATCCTTCCATTTTTTTTTTAAGAAAATTTCTGATCCATTTCAAACACATGCTACAATAGAATAACATTAACAGTATAAGTGTAGATATAATGAAAGATTTTTTTTTTTTTTAAATCATTGCTACCTTACTCACTTTCAGTTAAAATGAAAGATTTTTTTTTTTTTTTTTCAAATCATTGCTATCTTACTCACTTTCAGTTAATTGTCTGGTAGAACTTTATTTATAGTGTTTTGCACAACAAAATTTATATATATATTTATATAAACTGATAAGGATCTTGTTGGTGAATTGGAAAAGTTGACTGAAGAATAAATAAACACTATAAATCCTTGTCTGACATTTTCAATAAAATATGCCTACAAGAGAATCTACTGCCTTGATACACACAAATATATAATCAATATTGTTACTTAGTTCTTCACAACAGACTGACATTTAAATTTATAAATTCTAAGATTTAGTGTGGTTTGACTTGGGTATCAATCCCTTTAAGGAAAAGTTTTGTCTTCTCTTGAACTGTCAATCCTTACAAGTACATTTGCACACACACTTTAGAATTAAAAAAAAAAATCTTTAAGATTTTATTTGCTCCTTTCCCCCTATTATTTAAAAAAAAAAAACTAAATTACTATTTACTTTTATCCAATTTGTGCCTTTTTAAAAAGATTTTTAAAGATTTGATTATGAATAGAGAATAGTAAATCCTATTCTCTCTCTCGTTCTAAACACTGCATGACTTACAATGTTTGCTTCTCTCTTCACTCTGATTTTTATTAGCAGAGCAATACTTTCTATTTGATAGGGAAAAATACTGAAGAGTGGGTCCCAGTCAGATATGAAGGTGTTTTTTTTTTAAATACCTGTGATGAATAAAGTTTTTCACAGTGGACATTTTTTTTTCTTCATCCCCACCATTGTGGAATTCCTTAACTCAAAGTTACAGTTGTAAAAAATAAAACTTATTTACACAAAATCTAAACTGAGTTTTTTTTATAGTCCACATGCTGAGGAAATGTGAAAAATAAATTTTTATCACTTACATTTGTGTGTGTGTTTGTTTTTTTTTTTGGGGGGGGTTTCTTTGTTCATGCTGTTACAATTCATTTATTTTGCTATATTTTGTAATTAACACAAGAAATAGTACTGGAGTTAAAGTTTCATATTTTGTTTAAAGAATTTCAAGTTTTAACAGCATGTGTAAAAACCACATAAATGAGACACCTTATGTACAATTCTACTATGATGTTTACTTTCCATATCAAACTTTTTAAATGCAATGACACAATTATACAAAACTGATTCAATGACACTTCAGAAATAAACAGAAACTTGGTATACTGATATTTAAGAAAAAAATAAAAGTATTTTCATTCTCCTCAATTTAAACCAACACCATGATAAGAGTATAAGATTCTGAAGAGTAGACCCTCAGTATTATTGCTCAATCTGATATTTCATACAATTGCTGACTACGTGGCCAATAAAGTTTTCATCAAATAATGAAACCATATTCGTGTTTGAGGGTAAGTCACTACTCCTTTCCTTGGATTGCTCCACTTACCCTTGATTTTTACCTTATGCTGAGTGTTAAATGGTATTTAATGTCACCTTGTTTGAGTCTTTGGTATGACTCAACCTGGAATTGAACCCAAATTCCTCGGCCCATTAGCAAACAGTCTAACTATTAGGCATTAGCATAATAGACTGTTTGCTGACTCTAAACCATGGCAGAAAGCTCCTGAATAAGATTTTAATGATAGAATGTTGAAATCTTATAATAATTAAACATCACTCACCTGGTATTTGGAAGCTGCTGTTTTTAAAAAATGCTTTTTTATTTTCAAAAACAAAACTGCACAAGAAACAAAGTTTACTCAGCTGAAAAGGATTATAAATTTTTTTTTTTTTTATTAACAGAACTTTGGTCTTTAAAGATCAAAGAATGTAAACTTACATCAGCATCATTTTGTTTCATCTACGAAATATCAAGCATTCAAGTTCCACCCCTTTCCCACTTAATGTAAGTTTGAAAATCAGTCTTGATATTGCAGCAGACAACAATATATGGAAATAATATAAGTTTTAAAACAACTTCTGCAAGAAATAACACACATATTGGGCCCTGGAATCTTTAACAGTTTTTTTTAAGTTATTATTTCCCCAAAACAATTTGATTTAAAAAGAAAAATCTATTTAAATCCACTAAAACAAATTTCATTCAGTGAATATAGGCAGCTGAGTAAAAGTCAGTTCCAAAACATAGCTTTATTTTTTTTTTGTCGTTTGTACAAAAAAGTCTGCATTTTTGGAGGTGGTGGGTCAAAAAAAATCTTTTTTGCTTTAAAAAAAGCAGACATTCTATTATGACTGTTTTATGTAGGAAACAAGACCAGATAAGTTAAAGGTTTTTCAGACTTCTTGGAGAAAAATTGGGGGAATAACTTTTCTTTTTAGAAATATTCTTGCATCTTGAAGGGCAAGAATAAATTCCTTTTGAGAAAGAAAGCAAGAAAATAGTTTGCAAAGACTTTCCTGATAGATAAGTCCATTTTCTAGTTCAAAGGATGGAAACACCACAAACAAAAAGCCATTTCCTTACTGTTTAAAGAATGTAAACTTACATCCAATGTGTCTGTTTTTGTTTTATTTAACCCACAAGTGTCAAGAAACAGAAGTATTAACAGATCTTTTTCAATTCTGGAACAGGTGGGTACAATCATACCCATAAACAAATCTTGACTGTCAAATCCAGGGACTCAACTGGCCACACTCAACATTAATCATCTGACTTGATATTATTTCTTCCTACATAGTTAAAACCCTCTCTTGGCTAATTCAGTGTTTCTCAAACTATCACATCCCCCCACACACATACACCAGACAAGAAATAACTTGTCAAGTCTCTCTCACTCCATTTCCTTCCAGACTAAAAAACTAAATCTTACATGAAATCTATTATAGATAAACAACTAGAGTATATTCTTTATATCCCAGCACTACTGCCTGGATCCTGTCAGAAATATAAGATCCACTTGAAAGGCATTTTAACCACAACCTCTTCAGGGAATCAGCTTACAAATTATTTGAGTGCAGAAAACTACAAAAACAAATTTATAAAATAAATACTAGCAATTAAATAAAACAGTAACTTGTAACAAACAACAACTACTCTGAATTAAAAAACTAATGTTTCACATAAGTAACATTACTCCATTATGTACAAATGTGTATTAAATATCAGGACCTGTTATGGTGATCATATCATTGTTTGAGAAACACTGCTAATCCATAGGATTTTTTTTTCTTTTTAAATCTGTCAGCACTTCAATTTTGACTTAAACCTCTGGGAATACTTGGGCTTTGAGTATCAGAGTATCATTTACAACATAAGTAGAATTGTCCAACACTTCCAATGGAACATATTCCATATAACCAAAGCCTTTGTGATTACGATGTGTTGTTGGTCTTTGAAAAGCTGCCAGCATTGGCTTAGAGACCAAAGTTTCAACTGCATGCTGTCGTTGGTCGGCTACAGGATTCTGGTCAAGGACGGACAGTACAATCTTACCTCGGAATGGCCAGGTAAGAATGTCATCCCACTCTCCCTGCATGAAGTGGATGAAAACAGAGAGATGAGTGCCGACCGAAAAATCAACCCCATTGAGATTACACCGCATGCAAAGCTTGTAGCCATAAAAGTTTGAATAAAATGGTGGACTATGTATGACTGTCATCTCCCCAGCCTCTGCCTCATGTCGCCTCTGTAAGTAATTCTTAATCTTCCAGACAAACAAGCCGTTACACAGCCGTCCTTCAATGTCAGAAAAACTGGTTATCTTCTCTTCAAGTACACGTATCCTCTGCCTTAAATCTTTATGGTTTCGCTCTAAGTTTTCATATTTGTACTGCAACTCCAGAAGTTCATGGCTATGCCGTGCCAGACTCTCATCTTGGTATGTGTTCCGTTCCTTCAGAGATTGGAATTCACTATCAAACAATTCAGATGAAGATGCACCATCTGCAAGGTTAGACTTGCCCTCAGAAGATAAACGCTCGATAGTAGGTTTTGTAACAGATGCACACACTGATAAAGGACGAGCAGAAGGAAGAGTAACTCGTGATAATCTGAGAGTTCCTCCTGCATCAGCAACCCCAGAGGCTGCTCCCTCAGCTGTCTGCAGCAGAGCTGTCAGTTCTCCAGAGATTTCAATTGGATCATTCATGCTCTCTGTCTGATTCTGGGTACTGGTGTTTCCAGATGTTCTTGATGATAAAATACTCTCGATATTCTGGAAATTCAGCAGTTTCACAAAAGCACAGCACATCAATTGCAGGTGTTTTTGTACATTTGATTTCATATGTTTCTCCATTTTTTCTCGTTTAATCTGAAAGAAAAAAAAAAAAGATACTCTGTACACAAAATTGAGAAAAAACATTTGAGCACAGAACCTATTCAAACTTCACTTCAGAGTACATTTTAAAAAAAAAAAAAGCTGTGGTACCCAACCATCCCACCATGTGTAAGATGAAAGATGTCAGTTGGAGCATAGTTGGTTTGAACACAAAGTTTTTATTCTAGACCATTTGATGTATCTATATACCCATAGCTGAGAAGTGATAGATCCAGGGCATTAGCACAAAGTTAAATGCAAAAACAGTATTTGATGTGATTTCTCTTTATCTAAAGTATCTGAACTTAGTGTTTAGTAAATGACTAGCTGAAATATTGAGCTCACAGATTTTAAGGATGAAATTTATATATTTGGAAAGACAAAGGATAATTTCTTTTGACACTTTTCTGTTAGATATTTCAAGCTTTTTCTCTTGCTAAGAATAAGCAGGACACATACAGTCATTCCACTTTTTTCTTTATATTATTCAGGTAAGATAAACCCAACTACTAATTATGAATTTTCACTGATAATGCATTCAAATAATTATATTGATATACTCAAATCTTACATGAAAGTAAAGAACACTTTACTATCATCCCTACACAAACCGCTTGGGGGGGGGCGAGTATGTTTGTAAGGATATACTTAAGTGAAATGATTCTCAAACTAATTTTATTTCAGTAGTAAACAACGTTTTTAAACTTACTTCTTTGTGACATCCCAAAAGGAAGAAGCAACATTTGACTGTTGCATGGGGACAAGTGGTTGCTACATGCTCAGGAATCTGGAAATAAAAGATATAAAAATTGAAGATCTTTAAATTATTAGTGTTGAGATAATCCCAAGCAACATTTTTTTAGACTGAATCCATCAATCTACAAGAACAGCTACAATGATTTGACCAAGTCAAACAAATATCTTAAGATAGCTTAATGACTTAATAGAAGTTTATTTCTTTCTATTAAAAAAAAAAAAAAAAAATTATTTCTCAGTACAAGTCAGACTGGTTGCTTAACCAAGGCTAAAGAACCCAGTCTACTACGCAGTCTATTTACCCACAACTTGGAGAAGATGAGAGAACAAATGGATTCATGCCTTTTTCAAGAGCATTAACAACTTGGCTGTAAGTCAACAATGACATACAAGATTTTTTTTTTTTTTTTTTTTTAAATCTTTGGTGTAATTAACAAATAACATTTTTAGAGTCTTTTTCCACATATTATAGAATTGTCTTTGTAACAGTGTCTAAATTTTAGTGTTCTGTTGAACACTAAAATTTAAACACTGTTTTTCGAGATAAGGATTATTTTACCATATTGTATTAAATATGCAAAAGTTTCCAAAGTAGTTATATCTCATCTCAGAAAAAAGAACAGGTTAACAATCAAATTTTAATGTTCTGAGGAAATTTCTAGTGTTCTGCATTTGTCATCTTAGTGATAGTCTTGTCACTGTCATGCCATGATGGTAAAAAGGAAAGAAAGTGGGTGAGGTCTATAGGCAATTCATTACATCAAATTACCTTATTTGTTAAGTCATTGCAAATTTTGACAGATCAGAACTGATGTCTAACTGTTAGGATTAGAATATGGGAAATTTGTTTTTAACTTCAAGTTGTGCAGATAGCACAGATTCTCTGGAATCTCTCACTATCTGTCCCTATTAGCCATCATTCTTGGATCTCCTTTACACAGCATCAAGTGTCCGCACAGAGCTGATGTATGTTTTTGCTGATCTGCCAACACTGGTGTGTCCATCTGTACGAGTCTACAGGAGAATACGGCTTATGAGTTTGTCCCAACTTCTCCAGCAAGTCTTCTTTGAATGGTTAGTCAGATGAGAAGTAAGTAGCAGTATAGATGCTATTTTTGAGGTGCAGCTTCTGCTGTTCTTTAGAGGCGATTTTTGCAAGATATTTTGTATATAACAAAGCTGTTTTCCTGTATACTATATGCAATGGAATAATTGCAAATGATTTTTGTGTAAGTAAACCATCTTAAATTGGCTGAGATGAACAGATTATAGATAAACTACTAAATTAATAGACAAAAATGAAAATAACCCATTAACAACTCTTTTCCACTAACAAAACTTCAAACTAGATTTACTTGGGTTAGTTTGGAACAAAGCTTAAAAAAAAAAAAAAAAACCCTCTTAACCCTTTGAACTCTGAGATTCTGCCTTTTAAGCAGGACATCTACACAGGTAAACCAGTGCTAAGGTTGTGGTAGGGAAAATAAAATACTACCAATGTAACTAGCTCAAAAGATTAAGTGATTTTATAAGCAACTTTACAAATTCATTGCAGTTCACCATTTGGTTACATATGTTAATAAGGGCCAAATCTGGCTGGTGGCCAAAATGTGCCAACCAGTGCTAGAATATTAACAATTTTAACAAAGAATGTTTCCTGGAGTATTGATAATACAGGTCTTTAAATGAATAAAATAAAAAATACCTTTGCATAGACAATGAATTATGTTGCATTGTATTGGATGTGTGCAAAAGTTTCCAAGCCTTCCCTCCAACCTCAAATATTGGTGATATTTTTTGCACAAACTTTCTTACTCTAAATATTGATGTTTTTATTAAAGGTTTAACAAAAGATTTGATTTTATCTTTAAATTCAATTTGAAAAATTCAGATTAGAATAATTGTTCAGTTCAATAGATTGAATTATTCATAATCTTTTATTAATTCTTTCTCTGGTTTAAGATAATTTTCCAGAGGCTTCACACACAGTCAGTTAATATCTGATTCTGTTTAATTACACAAGTTAAAATTTAAGGCTTTTGCATGTTTTAATTACCAAAGATGGCCACTAAAGAACAGTATAGAGCTGTAACTATTTTTATAGTCAAAAACAACAATTCATAAACCAGTATGGAGACATCAGTTCAACTGACCCAAACCTGTAGGAGATATTCACTCACATGTAAAAAAATTTTTTTTAAAAAAAACCTGTTTTACATGAACAGTTTCAAGGTAGAGACAACTGCTAAATAAAACTCATTATGACACACTAGATCTACAATTTCAGCTTTTAATGTTCAACCTCCCATCCATAACGCTAGCACAAAAAGTAATATTTGAACATTTTACAGGTGAGAGAGAGGGAATCCACTCTTAAGTGTGTACAATACTAATTAAAATATTTACCTTCTCCCTCATGACATCTTCTTTACAAAGGTCGCAAGGGACCATTCGTGCTGGGCAAGTTATTTCATGTTCCTGTCAGAAGAAAAAGAAATTTTTGAAAATTGATGATTTTTAACAAAAGAAAAATTCTAGAACTGGGATCAGCAAACATTTTGCAAGTAGGTTAGATTAGAAATGTTTTTAGACTTTAACAATGTTTTTATAAGCAATTCCACAAATTCATTGAAGCCTGCCAGATTTAGTTACCTATATAAATAAGAGCCAAAAGCCAGATGTGGCCCTTGAACCATAATTTGCCAACCCATTCTAGGATGTTAACAATTCAAGTTTAATATTTTATATTCCTAGAGTAATGACAATACAGGTCTCTGAAAAAATAAATATCTTTGCACTAACAAAAAAAGGTTATCAACTCAGTTCCACTTATCTAGTTTGAAGTGTTTTTTTTTTTGTTTTTGTTTTTTTATTTACTTGGGTTAATTTGATACAAAACTACAAGAATTGAGCACCAAAAAATGAATGAATTTAGTAGCAATAGCCAGTAGGATTATTTTGTTTGACTTTTTAAGATGAGGAATTATATACTGATCAACTAGTGTTTCCATCTTAGCTAGTTGAATGGGAACCATCCACTCTTGTGGATTGAATAAAAGGATTTGATTTGAAATTCCCAGGTTAGCAACCTACAAAAGGCCAAAGGATACAATGACTACTGCAACATAGTACCTTTGAGATTTACTTGCAAATATATTTCAATTTAGTCTGGCACAAAGACACAGAAAAGGGGCTGCTAGTAAAGATTAAACGTGCAACATTATGCTTGAGTTGACACACATTAATTCTAAAACTAAATATATAAAGTTGAACAACCTGTTTATGTGGAGTCAAATTTCAAATGGTTTATATTGACTTACATAAATTTTTCTTTAAAAATCAGTGAAATTTGAAAAAAAAGAAAAAGAGGCTTCTATTAACCCCTTGAAGGTTTAGAAAAGTGGAAACCCTTTTCAAAATTAACAGTCACATTGAAATTTGAAAAAATTAGATTTTGTTTCAAACATACTAAAATTTTATTAAGTTTAGTTTATTAAAACTGCACTTAAAATTTTAGTATGTTTGAAACAAAATCTAATGTTGGAACTATCAGTTAATAACTTAGTCCAAATTTAATATAACTTTTTAAACATTTTTAAGATATTTTTTCAAGAGAAATCAAATTCTTAAGTGGAAGTGTAATATTTTAATCTTTTGACTATAGAAAAAGCTTGTACTTGGTTTAAGGGGCTGAATGTCACCTTAAGGCCACAAGTTCCCCAATACTGGTTTAACAGTTACCATGGAAATATAATATGCAATAAATACTAAGTATAGTAGCTAAATTAAGCAAAATAACTTAGATAACTTATTTCTTCTTGATTGCATAAAAAAACTAATGAGGTTTCATATTGAATAAAACCATGAAGGTTCTACCCAGTTTTCAATTTCAAATGTACAGATACTAACACACAAGAAATATTAACTAACACATTTAAAGTGGTAAGTAGAATAATTGACAAGATATAAACGGATGGATTTTATCAAGAGAGAAAAAACAGAAATATGAATTGAATATTTCAATTATACTTTCTTTCTAATAAAACTCATGTTCAAATAAGAAGATTAGGATTCTTTTTTTAATGAGAATCCCTTAGACTGATATTTCCTATAGTTCTGCATTAATGTCTTAATTTTAAACTCATTCTTTTATTTATTAACAAAGTTTATTTCTCCAAAGCTTAAGAACCAATTTTCTACTTAGAAAAAAAAAATTTATATATATACACACACATATATATATACATATATATATACACAGACATATATATACACATATATATATATATATACATATACATACATACATATATATACATATACATACACACACATATATATATATACATATACATACACACATATATATATATACATATACATACACACA